>CANUEZ040000069.1:1397500-1620000 GCA_948099385.1 Fasciola hepatica
ATACATTTGGTGCGGAGACATTTTTTCATTCTTCTGATATTTTTCGTCAGTACAAGAAATTTGACTGAAGTTTGGTACGCTAATTTAGAGTGGGCCTAAAGATTATGTAAGATTGAATTAACCTTCCATGAAGTTCAAGGGGTGATTTCATGACAGAAAATAGGAAAACCGTGCAACTAGTCTGATTCGTCCTACTCGTGATATGATGTAAATGATTAGCATATGTCTTTGTCATTAGAATGATGCGTTGTGGTACTTGTCACGTAAAGTGTGAAGTCTGTCATTACAAATTAATTCGCAGTCAGTCTTGTAGATCTGGGTATGCTTTCACGTTGATTTCACTTTGGATCGATTGTACTCTGCAAAACTTTTGTTCTTGATTACTTAAGGCTCAGTTACCCCCTATATGTTCACCTCACACACACACACACACACACACACACACACACACACGCACACACACATACATAGATACATACATACATACATACATACATACATACATACATACACACAAACACAAACACACACAGGTGGGCGGCACGTACTAGGTGGCTTACATAAAAGTACAATGAGTTGTTGGTTGAAGAAACGTCTGAGGACAGTCAGTCGCATTCCTTGTGCTTTCCGTGAACAGTGTGAGATATGAAGTTTTGTGTTGTTGGGCAGACTGTTAGAGTATATAGATATGCTGGCACACACAGATGTTAAAACGCACCGCAGTTAGAAAGCAATTGTTCAGCGGTAACTTTGTGTGATGGATCAAACCTTTATGGGTGTGTGTGTGTGAAGGGAATTCGGAGTTGTTTAAAGCAACACGCATTTCTGATCAGTTCGTGTTCCACTGGACCCAGTATATCTGAAACAATGCATCTGTGACAAACGAGAGGCAGAACACATGATTTCCTACTGCTTCAGGTCTGGAGCAGACCGTGAAAGTTATGCTATCGCTACTGTGAGATCGACCTTCTTTCTCAGTTAGTTGCTTTTCTGTTTGTTAGTGCGTTGTAAAGATTTCTGTCCTCCTGGAAACTCATGCTCATGCGTGTGGAAGGCACACGTCAAATACTGCACACACGAATACATGAGAACTCATTGCCAAACCGGGTGTGCTTGCAACCGTTTGGTGAAGGACTAAAGTAGGGCTGTCACAAAGTTGGCCTCAAATAAAAAGTGAGGCCAAATTCTGAGTAGGAAATAAAGTTGGAAATTTGTGAAGAACCAGTAGAAATATGTGTGCTGCTTTTGGAGACCACCACAGTCGCCCGTGATCGGGTAGTTTATGTAAGCTAGCACACATACACAACAAAATCGGTAGAGAAGGAGCGGAATGCAGATTTGTCGAATAACATGTGGAATAAAACAATAAAATCAGCTCTACATAGAAACAAAAGAGTCATTAGCATACACATTCTGTCACCATATGTGCATTCAATAGACTGAAAAGTGTAAGGAATTTAGAATTTGGTAGAGTGAAAACACTTTTCTGATCAGTTTGTGTTCCAGTTGACCCAGTCTATTCTGGAGAATTCGTTTGTGAGAGCAAGCTTGACACATATTTCAGTCTGTTTTGTTGTTTACGATCGGGCGCAGACAGTTTGTAAAACTGTCGCTCGGTGACTCAAATGGTTGATGATTTTATCAGTCTCTACATCAGCGCGGATTAAAATTCTTAGGAGCTAAATAATTACCGTGTTCATTCACTTGAATACATAAACTGAACAAGTGATAATACTTCTTTAAAGTTTTTCCAGTCTTTTCTTCGTCATTCTGTAATGCTTTGGTTGTAGTACGTAAACATGAAGAGAACTTTCCAATCTTTAGGTTGTTATTCTGACGAGTCATGCTTCACTTGTACGAACACTAACTGACTTCCATCATCGACTGAGAAATGGTAGATGAAAGAAGAGAAACTGAGAGTAACTTCTTCCGAGGGTCTGCTCAAGATATCTTTACCAAGTAAACTATGAAACTGTTCATGTCAGACACATGTTTTCTTTAGGAACTCTATTCGGAATGTGTGACTGAAATGTCCGACACATAAGAGAATGAGGCCGCTATCGAACTCGGTAGGGACCTTTTATGGCCTGGCACAATAAGCCCGATCGTTCTGGTTCTGTTCAGCCTTAAGGGGCACCAGTGAAGTGCGATAAAGGTTACAATCATCTAGAGAAATCCCACGTACTCTGCCTTGAGGATGACGTAGTGGAGGGTTTTGACCGGTTGCCTACTTCTATGTGGGGTATTCTTCGCTTCAGATTTCTCTCCAGCGACCGAGTGGCTGGTTGTACAAAGCCAGATGTTACCTATCAAAGGCCTTTGGACAGGATATTCGAACAAATCAATTTCGAGGCTTACACATTTCCGCTGAAGTCCTCCACGTGAATTGTGAAGTTACGTAATCTCTAATAGGTAATACTTATGGGTACTATCAAAGTTACAAAAAATGTTTCTGTTATGAACTCTAAGTTCATATTTTGCTACGTATAGTATCAAACAAAGGTTCCGATTAAAAATTTCTCTTTGGCCATACAATGTTAACGTTAACCGTTGTATTCTGCGTGCGGTTGAAACTGCGTCACATTGGTTACCATGAATAACTTGAATGATGCTTGGCAGACGAAAAGTAATGAATGACCGAACGTAAACCACTTTAAAATCCATAGAAGTGGGATTTATAGCACCTAGTTCCCATCATGGAAGCAAAAATTCTATTCCCCCCCCCCCGGAGCTGTGTTCTGTGATAATGTCGATTGTGTTTCAGCTTGGCGCAGATAAGCAAAGTCAGTGCAAAAGTTTTTAAAAAAGCATTGTATCATCTAGTAGTTTATTAGCCAGTTCGTGATTGATGGTAGGCTCATGGTAAAACAACTGTTGATCGTTGATTGTTAGGACCACTGGAATTTTAGTTCCTCCGGCACAGACAAATTGCCAGTCTCTGAGCTGTTTCTTTACACTTCCATTACCTTTCTTGCCCATCCGATTGAACTTTTCTCAAACTTTATAGCGAGAATTCACAAAATATACAGTATGCTAAATAACACCTCAAGATTTCATAAACATGGACGTGTTCGACAGTACTGATGACGTTCTAGTCAACTTCAGAGCAAATGCCAGTAGAAATATCCAAAGAAAATGGTGTATTACATAATGTGTTGAAGACATATAAAGGTATTTTTCAAAGGTCCTGTCTTGATTGGTCGTCAGTTGATCTCCTGGGTTTCTGTGACATCAAGCGAATAGTCAAAAACCATCTTTAGGGCATTAGTAATTAGGGATATTTTGGTGCAAAAGCGTCTTAGATTTTGCCACCATCAATCCAACGGATTCAATAAAAAATACAAACCTCTTTTCCGTAGAAGAATGTGGTAGCATTCACAAGTTATGAATAGATTTCGGAGAACAGTCGCTCTTAGAAGATTTCCGTAACCACCATTGTTTTGGATGGAGACATCTCTGACTGGTTTGGTTTGTCATTCTTGGAGGTTGTGTACGATAATTCAGAAGCACCGATCTTGGCGGTGGAATTTAACTGTTTTTAAAATAATCTGATATGATCAGTGCTATAAATATACTTCTTATCGGTCCTGACACGAATAATTATAGAACTTATTGCATTTTATTCAAGTATCGTGTTGTGATAGGCTTCTCGATCCAGTATGTCCATGAACTTTGAGCGTACAAAACAAGAATTTCCGAAGATCTGATTTTAGCACTACAGATGCTATGCCATGTTCGATTAAACGGTGTAGTGTGACAACACAACTATTTAGACCGATCGGGATATTGTTTGGTTAAGAAAACTGTAGTGGCATAAATGACCACTCTGGACGTCCAACATCTGTGCGTCCCATCATGAGGAACGGAAGTAATAACGGGAATATACTCGGTGTTGTGATGACCTGGTTCGAGAGTCTGAATGAATACATGTAGCTGCGGAAATCTCGAAAACGTCAATGAGGTGAAAGAGATTTTGATTATGTTAGTAAGTAGACGACAGCTTTATCGTCACATTTTGGTGAATAAATGACATGGACAGTAACAATAGCGTATGAATGTCAATGCAGTCGAACCCATTCATTTTCTTTCGTATTTTATTCAGAATGTCTTTTGCGGTTCTTCACCTCTAGGCAATTTAATGTATACGATCATTGCACAAGTTGAAGCCCACCCCCATCTTATAAAATTTCATGCACAGTAGTCTAATATAGTTTGTAAGACAAAGAGAATTGCAGCATTCGGCTGACCATCGGTTATTCTGATAGGTTTAAGCAAACCTATGAAATAAATATTGGGATGGCATGGCGTACACATTTTTAGGAAAATGCTTCAAGGGAGTAACTTTATGAACTCCTGCTAGGCAGTGACATGAACTCCAGTCACGGTTTTCGTGTCTGTATGACTATATTTGACTTCTTATAATCGTCTGATATGAGGCTGGGAAAAAATGACTTAAGTGACTAGTCACTGATCTTTCGTACGTTGCTGTGAATAGTTCAAGGCCTAATTTCTATTTTAGGCACTGATGGAGCTGGTAAATTTAGTTGTTCCTTTTGTGTATGGAAATCAGAGAAAACCCTGCTAGATTCTCGCCATCAGAATAGGATGAACGATACACACGCAAAGGTATCAACCTATTCCGACCGCCTTGTTATTGGAGTTTCTACAAATATAAGCTCGTGTACTTTTATTAAGCTGGTCATTTCACGGAAGACGTGAGCCTTGGATGTGTATCGCCCAAGTAAACGCTCATCTCTATACGGTTACGTCTTCTTTTAATTATGATAATCCTCAGCGAGTTTTTCCGTGTAAATTGGTATCGCAATACCGGGAAAAGGAGCTGGTGCAAACGTAGGTTAACTTCTCCTCCGCCCAGTTCATATAAACATCGTCTGATGGGGCAAAGGTGGCATTATTCGGGACATCTAATGTTTTCCGCGAAGAGAAGTCAGTGGACCACCTAAGCACTGAGCACTGAAGTCGTAAAATGAAACATCTGTTGGAGCATGACGCAGAGAATTATTCCATAATCAACATGGTGGACTCCAGACCGAAGAGTCTGTGGAAAGTCTCGACCTTGTGATTTTGTGTGTGAACCTTTTATTTATATGGATATTTGTGTTGCTGAAAAGCAAATTATTCTATTTTTGTTTTTGCCTAGACTTTCATAGGCAGTTGTGGTTGCGGCCGACCTTTGGTGTCAAAAATAGAGTTTCTTGTATATTTTAGACAGAACAAAAGGATATCTGTCCTAGAAACCAGACGAACTGCAGATATAACATTATGTGGGTGTGCGGTGATAAAATCATGTACGAGAATAGAATCTGCTTATCAGGCACACTGCAATTCATTTTCAGCCTTTCACACACTTGAAGTTTTGCATACCCGGTCAATACCGACGTTGTATATATGCATTTGTCACAAACCCTTCCCCCAAAATCCTCAAAGTACCTGAATAGAAGGAACAGAAGGACTAATGATAATGCAATGAGTTGTTTTGGCCCTAAAATGGGCTATCAGTCATTCTTTGATCATCGCTGAAACAGAAATTCGAAACTCCCACGGTGAACCTATAGAAGAAGTTCGGGAGCGGCAGGCGAACGTGTCTCCTATCGGGTCTAGCAGCGAATACCAACGATATCCCCTCTATCGGACGAATAGAGAAGACGTAAGTCGGTTTACAGATGCGAGGTGTATTCTATATATCGTGGCAGCGAAACAGTACCGATACGAGAGATACACCGAACGGAAAACGGAACGAAACGCGACGGCTGTGCAGAGAGCGAACCGCGAGCGAACGACCGAAAGTGAAAGTGATTTGAAACGAGGTCGACGGAAACCTCGGAAAAGTCAGTCCAGTAAAACGTAGGCAACCGGAGAACACTGAGATCAATGTCAAACGTCAGAAAAGATCGTGGAGAAAACAGATCCAAAATGGTGTCCAGAAAATAGTCATTTTCTCAAAACGATCGAGGTCACTACAGCAGCCCCCCGCTAGAAAGCACGGAAAGCTTTCGAAAAAAAGTCAAGGAGAAAAAAGCATACAAACGGTACTCGTGTGCGCGAATGCGTGCAAAATACGTGAATGTAGCTGTGCTGTAGGATGCTGACGGGCAAAATCCGTGGTATGCAGGAACCGTAGGATGATGGTCGAGCGTAAACCAGATTCGTTGCCAATGACGTCGGTTGCGTAAATCGTCATCAAGGTGTGCCACACCAATAACGTCCAATGTCGGATAACCGTTAACCAATATGATATTTGGAATCCAAATCGATAGGTTCGTAAATGGCCATGAACGAGAACGACAAGGCCGATCCAGAATGCAAACGTTGGTGCCAAAATTCTCCAGATTTCGTGGGACCAGCGAAGCGTACCATATGGCGAGGTTCCATGAAACAAAAAGAAACGAAAAACTGGTGTAGCAACCGCAATGGACTTGACTAGAATACAGTAATAACTAATGAGGTATGTTAAATCGTGTCGAAACGATAAACACGAAAGTTATTACTGCGAAGTGCAATGGTTAAGATCGTGTTTGACCTAATCGCGAAAACGTGCTGGGCAAACGATCTTCCGACCTTTGGTGTTATCGTTCTTGAGTGACTTTTTTGCTTTATAATTCAGGACTTGGTGCTGTCAAGTTTGAATTATCCGAGTTGCATCAAGTGGTAGACGAATGAAAGCTCCCTTTTGATGTAATTTGACTGTCATTCGCAGTTCGTTTGAGTTGATTCCTCAATCATTATTTGTTCGCAGAAGTAGCAACTAAAATCTCTCCACTCTGTTGCAAAGCAATTTTATGTAGTTAAAAGTTTTCGGTACCGACCTGCAGTAGGCTTACTCCCACCTGTTTGTGTTTAAATACCCAGAGTTTCAAAAATAGTTCTGGAGCTAATAAGAGACAGTACTTTGTCACCTGGCATTCAGCAACGTCATACAGAGACCGAGATGTCAAAATATAATAAAAGGGAAAGACAAATATCTCTTTACGGATACAACTGTTACAGACATCATCAGATCAGTTCTACAACCACTGGTCCCCAACTTTCAGTATTGGCTTTATTTGAATGATATTTAAAAAATCACTCCAGATATTGCTCGATTACCAATATAATCTATTTTCGGGCTAATGAAAGCGTACTATTAACAAAATAAAAACATTAGGCGACTTGTTGTCGCAACCGTCAACGGTACAGTTTGAAAGGTAAGTAGTGGCAGGACTTTCGTCTCATTTGGACGACCGATATATTAAGTCCGGCAAGCGAGACCACTTGGTGGGAAATATGAGTTAGTTATGATCACATTTCTCCGGGGGATAGCAGTATAGGTTGATTAAATAGTGCAAATTTATGGTTCGTAACATGTGTAAAAAATGTTTCGTCACGTTATTGAAGGCAATATGCCCCTTTCGCTTTGGGCTAACTTCGTGCAAGTAAGGTCGTCGGAAGATTTGCCTGTCACCACTCCATCCTGTTACATGACTTCGCATATTTGTCACATAAATTGTACGTCCTATAATAATGAATCTGAATTTCGGAAAGGAGTTGCCCATTAGTGTAGCATTTTGCAGGGCATAAATATGAATTAGGTCACTTTGTCCAGCACATTATTCAATGTCCTATCTTCGTTCGCACAGTTAGTTGGTTATAAAGCAAAAATGGATTTTGAAGCTTTATTATAGTATAAAACTTCAAGACCGGTTGATCCGGTTTCGGTCTCAGTGTGCAGTAAGAACTCTAGTTTCTCCCAGGATTTTGAGAATTTCCGTTTAGTCCAATTAGAACTGCTGTAGCATCTTTGGGGTTCTCCTGCCAGTGGATGGTCATCCACAAAGGCGTTTGATTATTATAACTCAAAAACTTGACATGGTCTATCTCTGCATATATATATATATATATATATATATATATATATATATATATGTACAATTTCACTCACCATCTGGTTTATCTCCAGTGGATATGGAACTGCCCTTGTGGATAGACTGACCGCGATAGCTGGTTTGTTGTAATACGCGACGAGAAACCGAGCCCCGTTTCACACTATTACCTACTTTCTATATCGCCCGTTTTGTGCAATCTATTAGCAATATCATTGTCAAAAATCTGCTTGAGGACTGACTTAGTTTGTTTCCTTTAGTCTCTCGATCGCTGGAGTAGTCAGCAAATGGCAGAAATAAGAAAAACGCTGGTATCTTTGGAATTATCAGATCACCAATAGACTGAACTATCTGAACAATAAGAAGCACGCATGCCTGCGAGCAAAGCAGAGGGCAAAGCTTTTTCCAGCTCTCTTGTCCGAGGGGTGATCAAAATGTGTGTGACTGATATAGTCTAATACGATAGACCTACAGTTTGCTACTCGCCGTAATTATATAGACTAACGAAATTCATCAGCAAGGAAGAACTATTCTATCGCGACATAATCACAGACTCGAAGTGGGGCCTAATCATCAACACGGGACACGTTTTGACGTCAAGAAGTTGATGACTCTGTACAACAAACTTATTCGATCATCAACAGAACAGTACTGCTAGTATCTGAAGTTCATCCTAATAATATCGAGAAGATATCAGTACTATCAAGGTAACACAAACAATGCATTTATCGAGTAGGTTTAAACAGCGTATATCTCAGTATTTTTATCCATAAATGCTGAATATTCTCTAGCCTACCTCTTGTTCAATCCGTGCGGCGATGACCTATATTATGTCCATGGTAATGATGAATTCCCTTGGAATGCTTTAATCGACACATTGCTAGAAATCCTACGGAACTGAAACTTATGCTCGGAGCACGATTATTCTTTAGGTCTATAATAAATGTGTGCAAAAAGTGGTTAGGCTGCGTCTATAAGTTAGATAGTATGACCAATTGAAGTTCTGAATACATCTAATAGACCCCGTCTAACTCAGTGTTTGCATGCATCAATATCAGAGGATTGCTGTCAAATTAGTGACTAAGGTAATGCTTCGGACCTTGGGACTTTTATTAACTGATTTAAATCTTGCCTTCCCCAGGGGTGGTACCTCCACTTTTCCTATTGAAGCCTTATTTGGGTAAGGGTAAGGTAGCCGAGCTCACTTAAAAAAGCATAAAATTCACAACTCACAAAAATCATCGCCTATGTCTACTCAATAATGATAACAAGAAAAGCCTCTAGCCCTCACCGGTACTGGCGGTTTGAACCACACAAGTGATTCTGTGCATCATTTTCCCCAGTCTTCTTGACCTCTTGCCTTGTTCTCGGCTGAGATGCGAATCTCTCCCTCTTCGGATAACACTCATCTCCACTTTTCGAAGCACTTTATCCATTCTTCATTTTCATCTGGAGCTCACGTCTTTGCTCACATGCACCAGTCATTCGCTAGCTCCCGTATACCATACTTGTATTTCGTCAACAGTAAGTACCAACTGATGTGGCTGAAGCTACGATTCTCTTCTTTTAACCGTTGCTTTTGTACCGTTTATCATTTTCCTAACAGTGAAAGTCCCTCCATTTTTGACTTATTTTATTCTGGAATAGAGAACTTGTTCGTATCAGACTCCAATTTTCAAGCAGTCATTCTTGGTGACTCTAATGTCCACAATAAGATTGGCTTTTGCACTCTTCTTGCATTAAGGCTGTGGAATGCGAATTCAAAGTTTTCGCTTTGGTCAAAAATCTAAGTCAAATCATTGATTTCCCCACACGCATTCCTGACGGGGATGGTGATCGTGCATATGCTTTCGACTTTCTGACTTCCTTTCCCTTCGTATTCTCTGATGTTACCCGCCATCCTCCAGCTGGTTCAAAGGACCAGAGCCTTATCTCCTACCCCACCACCTTTGCTCGCCCAGTTCCTATGTGCAACTTGAGACGGATCTTTAAGGTTTACTGCTCAGCCAACTGGAATGGTTTTCATGATTTCCTGGCCTCTTCCCTGGGTTAATTGTTGCTTTACCTCGGATGTTTCTTCTTCCCTTCCACACTTTACTGGGACTGTTCTCCGGGGCAAGCTTCTTTTTTTCCACGCTTTTCCAAACCCTGCAAACTATATTTTGCTGAGTGGACTACCCAAGGTCGCAATTGCTCAGTGCGCTTGAAGAACTTAGCGTCCAAACTGTGGTGCCATTCCTGTACTCCCCATTATCGTAATCTCTTTTTTCAGGCCAGGTACAAATACTCGATTTCCATTCAGGAAGTCAAGGATAATTTTATGGGCCACGAAGCCGAACGTCTAGCTTCTCGCGCTACTAGTAGTCGATCATCTTGGTCTCCCGATGAAACCCTTTCCCGTCATTTTTGACTTCCCAATTTCTCCCCAGCCTTTACCTATTCTGGTTATTTAGTCTATGAGATCCGTGAGGAAGTCGAGGATTTTGCTTCCTGGCTTGTCTGTAGTTTAACTTTATACAGCTGTTCTGTTATACTGCCAAAAACCACCCTTACTAGCCGACCTATTCTTTCTCTTATCACAATCAGAAAACCCTGCGAGACCTTATAATCCGTCGACCAAAATAAACCACCTGGTCTGGACAGTATTCCACGCATCGTCTTGAAATTTTGTATCCTAGTATAAGCACCAAATTCACGTCATCTTTTTGCATTTCTCTCTAGTCCTGTATGTTTCCGGCCAATGATAAAAAGCCGCCAGTTTTCCGATTCTCAAACACGGCGACTTCTCCGACTCCAACAACTACCGTCCTACTGTAGAAATTCTGCCATTTCGGAAGTAATAGAGACGGTATTTCCGGCCAGTTCTGACCGTTCCTCGAAAATAATGACTGCTAGGCTTTTTTCAACACCATTTCTGACCCAGTCTTTCAAAGGCTGATCTACCAGCCCTGGTCTCGTACTCGAGATCAGCGGCTCTTGATAACCTCGTAGAAACAGGCCTGGTCTCACTAGACATTATGATGACTTCCGATTGTGTCTGGGGCAAAGGTTTTACAGTCTGAATTGCCCACTTTTGAGTTTCTTTCAGCTCTAGTCTTGGGCACGTCGAACTTTCTCAATTACCGGACAAACTTCGTCCGTTTCGATGAGCCACGATCATAACATTTTCCCTTGAATGCTGATGCTCCCCAAGATCCTGTACTTTCACTCACCTTCTTTCTGCTTTCACTAATGATTACTTATCCACCACTTCCAACTCCATTCACTCTTTTGCCAAAGATGCCAGGCTTTAATGCTCTCTTTCATCGACGGTGACCGTTGTGCTATTGTACAATTGCTCAATTTGGACCTCGACAGATCTACCCTTGGGTATCTCAAAATCGTGTTCTGTCCAATTATTCTAAACCATACCTTCTCTCGATTTTTCTCAAACACCATTCCTTATCTGTTCAGTTAAATTTTGATTTAATTTCTCTTCGTTCCCCAAACTCGATGCCTTTCCAGAATCCTTCCATCTTCTCTTCTCTATCCCGGTCTCCATACATAAGCTTGCTTGCTTTTCATGCTGCTTTCAAGATTGATTTTCTATTCTGCGCCAGATGATTTTTCAAACCAACCCATCTCCTCTTATTGTACAAAGCTCAAATTTGTCCCATACTTGAATACTTCTGTCCTGTGTGGGGTGAATCTTCGTCTTCTTTTTCTTCGTCTCTTCTCATAAGGGACCAAAGTAAAGCCATTCGTCTGGTAGATAACCCAGCTTTAATATCCAGTTTGCTGTTTCTTGCCCATCGCTGGGTAGTTACTTCATTGTCCCTATTCCACCACTATTATTTTGGGTTTGATTCTTCCAAGCTTGCCTCAAATGTCCTCCATTCCCAATAATATTCAACACCAATCTGAAACACAGGCAGTTATTTGCCCTCAATAAGTTTATGTCGCCTGATCTCGGACCCCAACCTTTCAGTCTTTATTTTCCCCCCAGAAGATTAGGTTATGGAACACCTTTCCCCTCTCTATCTTTCCAACAACCTATAATCTTTCTCTTTACGAAAAAGGAATCGACGAGCTGCTTTTGACGTGAATATTCCCTACAGGCTTCTATTACCGTATGTTTTCGAACTAAGAAGTTAACCTCTTTTACTGAAATTCACTTCGTATGCAATAAAAAAGAAGTGATTCACGTCAATTCACTTGATTCAAAGTGGACCCTAGCATTCTCTGCTTCTTCACTGATAGATATGTCATAACGCGGTCAATTGAAATATCACAGTAATAAGTATTAGGTTTTAGTATCCCTCACGTCCCATTCAGTACCATCACCTTCTTATCACTTTGCCTTTTGCAGGTTCTTGCACACACTGTTACAATTTCCAAGATGAGCTCAGTTCAGTAGTGACGAAATTCAAAGTGACAAGCATGGTTTATAGCCGAGTAGAGGGATTTCTTGTCCAAATGGTCGTTCATCTTGGTAAAGTCGGCCTTAATACAGCATTCATGAATCTGACTCATATTGGCTTCCTCATAGTTTGTCACCTTAACGATCCATGGCGCTAAGGACTTGACTATAAAGTGAGCCACGTGGCGTGACTGAGCTCGCGCAAACACACTGAGGTCCAGCCATCAAGATCTACGATACGAAATTTGAAATCCATCACATTGAGACTGTGGTAGCGATTGCTCGTCACCTGTAGCACAGAATCCACTAAAACAGTATTGTTACTAGATATTCTCCTGTAGATGGTATTGTTTGTAGGCCTTAGCATTTGTGTGTTCAGTTTCCTTCTGAATGGTGTGAAGTCACATTTTTCAAGCTTACTGGCGATCTTTGAAGTGGTGAGTTAAGGTCCTGCTCACGTGCAGAGTTTGGATGTCTGCGATGTCACAATGCGTATTATGCAAATAAAACTGATCAAACGTAAATAGGACACAATTTGTATATGAGTATAACTATATATATATATATATATATATATATATATATATATATATATATATATATATATATATATATTTGTGATAACTTCGAAGATTTTTCTCAGCTGAGATGCTTTATGATCAGGGTAAAATATAGGGAAAGAGCTATGCCAATGAAGTTGCAAGCAAGCAAACAACACCGAGGGTCGACCAGTCGATCCGCCGTCCCACTGATGGTAGTATTTTGACTCCAGCCATGAAATCGAAAGCGAACAGATGTAGCGCACCAGCTCACTCACAGAGATGGTGCTGGTCAACCAGAAAAGGAAGAGTAAGTGATGTTAACGAAGTAGTCAATTCTTTCACATCCTCGTTTCTCTGATTAGAACAACAGCTTGTAGTTCTTACAGGTTTAAATGACGTGCACAATTCTCACAAATGCTAAGATTCAGCTTGTGTGTATTTTTCCTTTGACCCGTCGTGGTCAAACGGTTATCACCGTAGACTTGGGTCAGTACCGAGCCCGGTTCGATTCCCGCCACTGTCGGTCCCTTCCTCACTTGGCGGTCTTTAATTGGCAGCGGCCCTCTTTCTGCATGGTTGTACATAGTTGCAAAATGAATGAAGCGAAGGTAGTAAAAAGAGTTTTTATGTTTTTTATTGGTAAACTTACATGATTTTTCACCTCTAACTCGTATAATAAGTTTTCCAATCATTTGCTGACGTTTCCTTTTTTATAGATGCGACCTCTGTGGAACATTCCCAAACCATATTCGTACCCTTTCTTACACCTCTCGTAGTTGTCCTGAGCCACCGTTGTAAAAAAATGCTTGTTTCTGCCTGTCAGGAACATCAGCAATTTTTCTCACAGTCTCTGCCGCGACTACCTACTGGACTGCATCTCCCAGTCGTAATATCCTTATATCAGAATCTCTTTTATGATACTCTGTATGAAATTTCACATTACCACACCCCAGTTACGCTCCGAAACGTCGCTGCGTGACGCATCTAGCCGACCGTTATAAAAATACATCCGTCAGCTCTAGAAATAATATCCACAGTTCCAGAGATTCCAGGTGCGTAGAACCTTAGCCTCACCTGCGGGCACATTTATTACTCACGGTGCCCACTCTGATCATGTTTCTGGTTTATTGTCTTCTTTACACAGGAGTACTTATTTATTGGCATGCACTGATAAACTCACCAGATGATCCAAGTTCTTTCTTGTCTCATACGGCAACTGCCGAAATGGTTAGTCAGCATCTGAAAGAACGATAGATAGCTTTATACTGTTATCCTTGTTCTATTACTACCCACTAAAGGCAGTCATGTGAGTACGATTTTTTCCCTTTACTTAAGCATATGCTGGGTGAAGACAGCATTCGCAAGGCCAAACGCATCCACCATCGAATGGTCTAGTCGACCGTTTTCATCCTCAACTCAAGGTAGGCCTCACAAAACAAGAAGTCAAAGTGATACGAAAGTGATTTTTAGTTTGTCCATCTACGTATAAGCGTAGACCATTCTGGAGGTATCACTTTTGTCAATGAGAGAGGAAAATATACACATTACTATAGGGTGTGAGCAGGGAACCAG
Source organism: Fasciola hepatica (assembly GCA_948099385.1). Lineage (NCBI taxonomy): Eukaryota > Metazoa > Platyhelminthes > Trematoda > Plagiorchiida > Fasciolidae > Fasciola > Fasciola hepatica. The sequence continues at coordinate 1,411,894 of CANUEZ040000069.1, forward strand.
TCAAATATTTCAGAAGAAAAGTCCTTGGAATTTTAACAGGTAGTGTATTTGGTAAGGAGTTTACCAAAAGCAATATCACTGGCATAACTGATAGGCAAAGAATCACAACGAACAGGCTTATAGTATACTCCAGTTGAATAGAAACTAGTTGATAGAGTTGTACCTCATTTTTGTCCACAAAAACCAGTTTTTGGAGAAGCTCGTTTCTCAGCTATTCAAGAATGGCGGAAAAGTTGAAGAACTGCTATTCAGAGATGGGCTGATAATCATCTGAAGCTGGAATCATTTGATGTGTCTAGTACGGTACTGTATCTGGATAACAAGACAACATTCCCCCGGAAGCACACAGCCGGTTTCGAAGTTGTTGCGGATTATCAGGTATGCGTACTCGGTACTCCTCCGCCAGGTCATCCATATATTGGAGCACTCCACAGTTGGTTTACGACGATAATCTCACCGGAGCCGTATAGATATGGTACCACGCTACAAATACCGTAAATCCACACTTGAGGACCATGTGTCCTCGTTCTGAAGGTTAGCCATGTTAACAGTTAAAATAACTTCAGTAAAACCGCCGTGTGGTTCCCAAAATGGACTCCTAGTCCATGAGAGCTCTAAAAATTTCAAATAAGATTAGAGATGGAAAAAGTCGCAACTTTCCTTCGTTTAAAACTGAAGATTCATATAAATACTAATGATTACCGAAGATGACTGACTGGTGATAAAATGTTGACCATCATTTGTGAATACCTGGGCGGAGCTTCGAAATCCTAGTTTCATTTACGAATCGATTGAGTGCATGATTTCCATGAAATTCTTCCAAACTATATGGAAGCGTTCATTGGCAAATATATCCAGAATCAAGTACCACGTATTAAACGACACATATTCTAGCCATTTTCATTTCCCCACATTGATCTACCTACTAACTAGCATCAAAGTGTGGTGGAGTGTATATACTACTGAGTAAGTAATTGATTGCTGGAGACGGAACTATGGGCAATTGTGGATAACGAACACAGCTAAGTTCAACAGTCCAGACGCAATAAGGTCAACGGCGATCTGCAAACCATATGGCTGCTCTTCTGTTGGACGGTGACTGTCTTCAAGTGAACAGGACAGCGACTTGGCAAATAAGGATGTTTGTAACGTTTGGCTTGTTTTGTCAAGTCTGAACACGTTAGTCGCAATAAACAACCTATCACCCAAGCACGTTTTGTGGATCATAACATTTGGTGCCGTGACCAGGATGGATCTACCATGGCCGGAGCCGTTTGAGGATGGTGACATACGGATCTTCCTGGGGGTTTCGAGGAACTTGCGGAGCTCTCGGGGATCCAGTCGGACCGGGGTAAGTTGACAGCCCTTCGAGCGCTTCTCAAGGGCAGGCCACAGGCGGTGCTGGGTGCGGCGCGAAGGAGCCCGGAGGAGTTGAAGTGGACCGCCGCGAAGGAAGCCCTGATTGCATGACTCGACACCAAGGCCGACCGTCAAGACTCTATGCGGCGGTTCAAGGCTGCCCAGCTGGGGGTTGGTACGGACCCGCTGGTGCACGCAGTCGCGCTTCGCTCACTCCTGGATCGTGCGTTGCCGACGCTGGATGAGGCGTCATGGGCAGACCGATTTGTGGATAGTCTGCCCGAGCCCCTGCGTGGGATGGTACGTGTCGGCCGTTCCTTGAATTTGGTCCAGCTCGCGGATGTGGCTCGAGAACTGGCCAAGCTTGACGTGCCTGTGGTCAATACGGCCCATATCGGAGATTCATGGAAGGACGGCGAAGTTGCGGAGGAGAATTACGAACTGGACCTTTCGAACCTGGAGGACGAACCAGTAAAAGCTGAATAGTTGGAAGAAACCGGACTTTCTTGCTGTGGAAACGTGGAATCTGTCTCACACGAACAACCTGAAATCCCGAAGGATATTGAAGGAAGTATACCGGATACATTCCTGCTGGAGACTTCAATCACTACTGATGAGGTGGAAGATGTCGGGAAACTGAACCATATCCCTGAAAATGTGGAAAACTGTAACCGGGATTGCCCTGAAAGTCAACCGGATGATGGTGGAAACGAAGACATGTCATTTGCTGCAGTCGCCATTGCATTGTGAGACTACGGGTCATGTGGTGCGAAATGTGAAACTAAGGAGCCTTGCAAAGTGGAAACAGAAGAAGTTTACCCCCTACTTGAACAAGTGCCGGGCGATGAAGTTCAACCATATGCATCCCGGAAGCAGACTGCTGGAAGTCATATCCAGGATGACAGTGGAATGACACAACGCATGGTGCTCAGTAACTTTGAAGTGGTCAGGCACGACGTCGTGATGACGTGCGATAAAAGTCAAGTGCTGTGTTCAGTATTCACTCTCCACTGTTGCTATCTAGAAACTAGGCTGGTGTCGGTGCGCATCACGGACCGGACAAAGCATACCACCGGCGGAACTGTGGGACGGATGACAACGCTACCACGAACCGATATTGGAGGATTGGCATCTGGAGTAGAGAAAGACATGAAGACAGTCTGCAGGATTTGGATAGTTCGTTTCGTCAGGGGAGAGGAGTGTGGTGGATTATAACAAAGTGTTAATCTTCTATTCTCTTTTGTCAGCGTGTCGATCGAACAGTGTGGTACTGGGTGATATTAATTCTTCCAATGGTCCTTGCAGTTTCATACATAGGATCATACTCAACAAAATATAAGTAGTTAAAGTTTGAGTAAACAATTTTTCTCCGGAAAAATGGTGCTCGGTTTTTTCGTTAAGGTTTCTGTCCGTTACTCTATTTAGTGTGCCATATTAGACCCAAAAATGGATGCAGATCTGCCTTATAACTTGGTCGGTCCTTCTAGTGTTTTACCAACGAAAGCCAATCAGTGTTTTGTGAATATAGTGGACGTGATGAATAAGTTTCTACCTATGGATTTGGACTACCTACGTTGAATTCCATTTTGTTACACGCCTGTCAAGATTTGTCGAAATTCTAGCCCCTACTAAATTCTGTTCGCTCCTCAGTGAATTCCTCTTTTTATCCCAAAACATTTTAAGAATTCGTTATTCGGAAATGGAAAGCGAAGAATGGGCTGAGCAAACTGTAACCTAACGAAAACCACTCAATGTGAGGGTCTTTGCAAACACGTAGTCCGTAGATGGTCTGGTTCGGCTGACAGACAGCACGCCACGCCCGTCCTAAATCCCAAGTAAGGAGGGAGTCAGCGAAGCATATAGCACATCATCCGCCATACGGAACTGAAAACCAGAGTGGAATAAGGCAAGCGGACCGACGAACCAATGAGTGGCTAGGAATTGTATAAACCCACCCGAGCCGAACCAACTAATCCGCATGCAAATATACAAACTAGCTAGAAGGTTCATTTAGAAATATGAGTGAGCCAATGAGCTTGATTTTGAGTGCTGGGTTATGATCATCTTGCATCTTATATGAACGAAATGATTTGTACCATTACATCGAAACTGTTTGAAAGCGAGAAATTCTTTTTACTATATTTGGTGGGACGGATCAGATCACTCAGTAAATAAGCGTAATCTGCAGACCATTATACAGTTCTGCGCAACTTTAAATGACAAAGTCCAACATTACGTTTGATTTAGTTGAGCTGCTGTGAGTATGCTGTAATTATAAGAAAGTGTTATACGTAAACCCCATTTGCTGATCTCTCCAGGGAGTTAAGAGGGCAATCAACGTCGTGAACACAATCCAGAGTTTAAGAGAAAAAGTAGAGTGGGAATATTAGGAGCTATCTAGGCAGCAGAAATCATCAGTGAACAGGTCGGAGCACTGGACTATAGTTCCGACCGACCGAGAAAGTAAAGTATTTAAAAAGGTGACAACAGAAACTGTCATTGTACATGACTGTCAACCCGTAAATGATGAACGAAATCCAAGTCCCAAAGCAAAGAACACAAATTCGCTCCACTACGTGTACCATAGGATAAATTATCAAAAGTAACGAAAACACACCTCGAAATGTGAGCAAACAGATCACAGAATTAAGACAGCCAGCAAAGGCTTCAAAACATCCGAGAAACAATGGGTAGGAAAAGCTCGAGACGGCTATGCAGGAAAGAGTCAAGTGGTTTTCGAATAAAGTCCTTATTCCTGGTAATTATCTCAGGTAGCACAAGCGTAGTGAAGAGCAAACACACTGGAGTGGCTATGAGAAAATGGTGTGGTCATGATAGGATGACCAAAGTTCACTCATTCACACGTACGAGGCACATAGAGGGAGGAAAGCAATAATTTGCAAGCATTTGCACCTTGTCAGGTAACCCAGCCAATTATGGTGTAATAATTAGACGGGTCATGGGTATTAGTGCGTCATTCCAAAACCAAAGACAAATGTTACGTAAATCCTAAAACCGAATAGATTAGATCAACAAAAAGACTCATGAAAATGGTCGTTAATCAGCACTTGTCACAGAAAAAAGGCCGAAGAAGCGTGAAGCCATTGGATTGGAGAAACCAACCAAAGCAACACAACACAACACAACCAAAATCAATTCCCAAAAGTACTTAAAACTTAATAAACAAATTATCACTCGATTGTGGAAGCGAGTGGATGAGGGTCAGCGTGGAAACTAGTAGCCTAAGTGACTGTTTTGGGACCAAAACGATCATATATTTCAGCTCCCTAGCCAGTTCTCGATGGACCACGCAATATGAGGAGTTGTAAATAATCTTTCTCAGCTTTCGTCATAGAACACCAAAGAGTCCTCCGGTAAGGTAGATCCATCATGAAGCTTCACCAAGAATCAATACCCCTCAAGAGTGCTATCCTCACCACAGTTCATTCCCTTTATCCACAAACTATGAAGTAGTGTCTTTGCCTGTGGAATATGAGGAAAAACCGAGCCCAGTGTGTCATACAAAGAGATAGCTACAGACGAAACTCCTTTGTTGTAACTTGGATGTTCACCGATGTTCAGAAAATAAACACAAGTGTCACCTGAGAGTCCTACTATAGTTCTTGTCATTTAAGCTGCTGCAGGTTTGAAGTCTAGTTCCTTGTCCCAGTACGGTGTTCAGCATGATTTTAACTTTGGAAACCCATTTTTTGGGCGGAAACCACCTTTACCTAACATTTTTCTTATCTTCGTTGCAATAATCTTGGGTGTTTCATTGGCGGTAGACAAAGTCGAATAACGGTGAACAAAGACATTTTCTCAGTTACTGAGCGAGGGAAAAACGGTTCGTATTTTTGACTGCTTTTAGCCATCCATTTCAGATCAGAAATTGCAAAGAATGGAGATGGGGTTTCCTAAAAGGATATTCTGTATTCCGATTCCCACTCAGTAGTTATTTCTGGTCACCGCTACCCAAAGCAAAACTCTTAGGGTCCCCCGGCTTTCTGGATTTATTTAGAAATGCTTAAACACTCCATCAGTGTCTGCGACAAGGGCTAAAGTTTCGCACTAGGGGGGTAAGAAAAAGTGCACCAGGTTATCAGTAAATATAGGTTGTGGACTCCGCATCCACCACAAACTGAATTAAGCTCTGATTATCTGTAGTCTCTTGCTAGTATTGGCCGTATTTTTAGATGTTCTTCTGACAAAGGGTTTTTCAGATTCTTTTGCTGATCAAGCTGGAATGTCACTTTCTGGAATAGGAGTGAGTAGCTGCTCTGACTGAACTTCTGTTTCGAACTGTACCTGATCGGCATGCCTTCGATGATTGACAAATTATGACAACCAAGTGTATACGACTAGTAGGAGAACATATTTACAAAATGTGATTCATCATGTAATGCCAAAGCTCAACTCATCATTGGAACCATGGAAGCCTTGTACAGCTTTTTCTCCGCGTTGCTAGGACTCATCTTCACTGCACATCCACGGGGCCTCCACTAGGACTCAAACCCGAGGTGAGCGATTATAAGTCAAACGCCTAACCACCAGAGTATCCGGGCTAGCTCTCCACGGTTTTGATGAACAAGTTTAATAAATAATGTAGCAATCTGCCGTTACTGAGCTAGACCGTAATAACCGGTTTTCCGCTCATCGGTGGACTCCTCTGATGGAAGACTTCTTTGTAAGGATCTAAGTGAAACGAAGAAATGAACCATCTGCTGAGTTATGGGAGCGAAAGTCGATTGTTATTTCGAGTTCTAATTACCCTTCGCGAAACTTTTAAATGGATTAGAGCAGGGATGATTCAACGCGGTGTTTGTTACCGTGCTGTATGCAAGAGACGAGATCCGCTCTACTTCAGGCCACTAGCCATTCAATAAATTGTAAGAACGAGGTTGACCAGCAAAAGCCTGTAATGAATAGGCTAAAAACCTGCTGGAGAGCCACTTTAAGTCTGACCACAACTTCACTTGACAAAGAACAATCGAAACCTAATGTTATTATTTCCTTTGGAAACATGTCTTGATAAACCAGTCCTGCCAGGTCGTCGAAAAGATGAAAAACACGGTCAGTTGCGTGTACTGCTTACCACAATTCCTATTTTTCATCACGAAGTAGCTACGGATCACCACCATATCTCAGTTCCGAAAATCTCAGTTGTATAGTGTCACCGAATCTGTTTGCCGTGGGCACTTGCAAGCGCTCTAGGACCCTATGAACCCTGCTGATCAGGCAATTTGGTCGTCCTGTCAAGATCGTGCGGATTTTGTAGGCATCCTTGCCTCAGCTTTCTTCATTGTGAATTTGTTTACTCCAGATTTCAGTATATTTTAAATCAAAGAGCTTTTGTAAATAAACTCATCACTTAGGACGTTGCACCAACTGATCAGGGAAATGACCTTGCTTTTAGGGCTAAGATAATGGATAATCCACTCGTGAATTTTGCACACAAAAGTCCAGGAGAGCGAACCGGAATCGAATCGGAGACATTCCATTCACCGGGGAAAAGTTCCAAGAGCTACTGCTTCACCTGAAAACCTAGGTGATTTTTCACCACGGAGAGCTTATAAGCAGCACTTTTTTGAAGATCCTGTGGCAAGATTAAAGCTTACGTCAAGATTCACAAAGATTTTGTTGTTTTACCTATTTCTTGGTAACTAAGTGATTTTCGCAAATTATTGTTGACTATTTTCTGGCCACTTGGCAATTTAAATAAACATTCCCACGTAGTCTTTGTCCTAACTGTACTCTTTTTATTAATCCGACTAGTTCATGCGCAGTGGAATTCCCGGGGATTAAGCCTCGGTCTAATGGCAAGTTACTTGGAAGTAAGTCGACCAATGGCTAGGAATTTCATCATTTATAGTTGTGCCCAGTGTGATGGAAGAAGGAGAGTTCGTTTTAAATCAGTCACAAGAAACGAACACAAGCCTATCCATATTTATGAAGCACAGCTCCGTCGTAAAGCGTACGCTTAAGATAGTTTCATGGAAGAGCGGATGTACTGAACATGACAAATTATTAACCGATTATTTTCCCGTGGTCTGTCAAAATATGTGCTACATCAGATTTTTTAGATTTCGAATGCAAAATACGTAAGAAGATGGATTTTAGTGGAGTCACCATTTTTTGAAAAGAGAACCTTGGGTATTGGAAACGCTATCAGTATTTCGGCGAAGTATACTTTAGGTAAAAGGAGTGCGTTCCGTGTATTGAACGTCACTTGCTGCAAAAATGCTTTATGCAATGTATTCTATCAGTTTGTATCCTATCTCATAACTGCTTCGTCATTGATACGCATGTGCTAATCGGGGATATGGATCCGAAGTCATCTGATTCTACTGACGCGCACAGACTCATGTACGGTCGTCTTCTCTCCTGTAGGGTGTTCTTCTTGATTTGGTACTGATCTGCACCTTCGAATTCCCCATATTGCTTCAGAAATGGTAGTAGCACCTTGATTTGGACTTTTTCGGTATTCTGGCCTGAAAATTTGCAACGTATTGTTCACTTGGGAAAACAATTAAAGACATCGGAGTTTGCACGTTATAAATTCATAAGTGCTATTCTTAAGCATAGAGTGATCGCATGTAGCTCCCTGCGCAAATCGAGTGAACCGTTGTTGATATATAAACCAACATAAACGCGTTCATTGTGAATGAACTGGTCGCTTTGGTCAACTTAGCAGCTCCTTGCATAGACAGCCAGACTCGGATAGCAACTTATATGGTATCTGATCAGCTGTGTCATCCATCATCGAGGTGGTTATCGTTATCCCGTTTGCGGTTTAATCTTGCATATTCTCTTTGGTGTCCTGAAAGTGAAATACTTCATTAAATCTAGTTCAGTTTGAATTAACAATAACAGTTCCCGAGTAGTTCTGTTCTGAGAGCTACTTCTCAGCCTTAACATGAATAAGAAATCAAAGTAATCATTACTGTAGAAAAGTCGTAGGAGACGTAGAAATAATAATAGCAACACGGTTATTAGTGATGTGAATACAAAAGCTTTACTTGTCATGATAAGTAGTTGTATCTTCCTGACTATAAGCGCCGGTCGGACGGATCTTGTGGAAGTCCGATACAGCAAATCTAATCAAACGCAATGATCTGGCTCTTAATATTTTTCATCTATCCTACAGAAAGTCCACTTAGTAGAGCTTACCGTATCAAGGTTGAAATATTTTTGATGTGTACCATGTGATTATTTAGTAAACTAGACATCAACAGTTTGACTACAAGTTGAACCTGGTTATGGTATTTTGTCCGATACCCGGCATACTGTGATGAAGCTGGGAATTCCATGCTATTAACAATAGTTAGCTTAGTGCTAATAACTTCATTCATGCCGCCGAATGTGACTGATAACCACGTTGGGTAGTTGTGAAAGAATACACTGTAACTGCGATTGTTGTGTGCATGATCATGGGCGCTTCGTTAAGACTTGGACATAGTTAGTCATCCGATGATTGAGGAAGTCTCTTCTAGTTACGGTTAGGTATCACTTAGATTAACTTGGAAGAGCAAAGGACATGCTGGAAAACTCTGCTTGACTTTTGAAGTAAATTGTAAGGATAGTGCTATAAAATCACGCATTCCTATTGGACGACGAATTGTTTGAGGTTTCTGATTGAGAGCATTAATCCGTAATATTTTTATTCCAACAGTGTCGGTGGCAATCTGGATAGTCCCAGGGTCACTCCGAAACACAGAAATGGGGAGTGAACAGTTGCTTTTATGATTCCTCGTATTATCAATATTTATAACGCACAGAATGTTAGTTTAGCGCAATAGCTTGTGAAAAAATCATTTAGGCTGACCAAAACAGACATGCTGATGCGCATACACTTTACTACAGCTAATAGGCGTAGAATTTATAAATTGGCTTATAATGGACAAAATACCCGTGAAGTTATCAGATGCAGTGAAACCATCCCCTAAAAGAAAGGAAGAAATGTCAAACTGGAGTGAAAAAGCCATTGCTTTTTCTGGTAATGGCTTTGGTACTATAATGAGAAATATGTTAAGGGAGATAGTTTACGGTGCACGCGAATCGCGAACAAATTTAACTCAACTATTAGATTATCACTGGAAGTAGAAAACACTTGCTGAAGTAATTTCAAAGGCTCTTCTAGTTGAGAAAAGAAGCAGTAACTGCGTAGAAAGGCCCAAGGACGAACAGCTGCCAGATTTTCAAAAATGTTTCTCGATCAGTAGTAGTATTTGGAATTTTTTGAAGGATCCTTATGATTATTATGTCAGGAGAAAACCTTAATATTAAGAAGAATCTACTAAATGACTCCTGTGCTGTTCTTGGAACCAAGCTAAGAGTATATCAAAGCTGCAGATATCCTTGCAGCTGAATGCAAACTGTCGGCCTGTAGAACAGCGCCTACCGTCTGTACAGAGGACTGCGATTGATACCTTGAATGACCGGTCGTTATTCTTAGAACCGTGGGAAATAAGGCAAAAGAATGCTGACTGGGATAATATGACATTCTACGAAGAGACGAATTTTAATTTCTACGGCCCTGATGTAATAAAATAATACTGGTATGATTTCTGGACAAAACACACAGAACTCCAAGCTGCAAGCATTCGATGGTGGCGCTTCAATGGACTGTGGTTTCGTTTTTCAAGAAAAATTATCTCAGCCGGCGATTCTAGAGGGAGGTAACAGACGGTCAAGGTTCGTTGTATTTCCACACAACAGAGCGGATACGCCCAAGGCTAGTGTCGCCAGAATATAGCGACTGCTCCGTGACCTCATGACCGCGGACAGGCTCACTCATATTCTAAACTTGAACCGGACTGGAAATGTCTAGCGGCCGTTAGTCAGATGGGTCTACGGGGATGGAATAATCTTCATCACTTTACAGGAGTAGGAGCATGTTAACCTTGAAGAATGAAACAATATAAAAGTTGACACAGTCCGGAAGATAACTGAAAGTTCGGTCTCCGTCATAAATACTGAAAACAGCTGTGTTTTATAAGCCGCTATTTGCTTCTACGGTTCGTACAGAGGTGGGTACGTTAGCTTATCACACCCTTCAGACAAGCTTCCGGGATAAATCAGTTATCTACTCTACGGCAGACTGTATTTACTGACACAAGGTGCGTGGATCTAAGATGATGGAAAATCCACCCGTGTCTTCACAACCAGCAGTCCATTTCATTGGGCCGAAATAGAACCATCTGCATTCCGCTTACTGACAAGAGGTTCAACCAGCCTAGTTATGACATTACGGCCTATTTTTGTGTACATATTTGGCATAGTAGTGAGCTGATAGTTCAGTATGCCAAATTCTGTCACACTGATTGGTTCTGTGCAAATTTTTCTTCAAAAATAGGGTTTATTTCATAGCGTTTCGTCCGCCTTACCTTATGGGTGATAACAGCGCATTTGATTCGCCTTTGTTTGGATTGTGGTGGGATGGGATGTGGAGGTGTGGTATGGCTTCCTTCAGTAAGGGTGGTGAATCCGAATCGACCTTGTTAGCGGGCCTTCAGGGGTCATTTCTCGCTTCGGGTGCTCTGTCTTTGTCCAAGGCCATTCAAGAGCCTAGACTAGCAGTCGTATGATAATCGCTTCAGTTAAGGCCAGGGGGTGGAACTGGATTGCCTTTCGTTGGATGAGAGGAATACAAAACTATCCGAATGACCGCGAAAACCACACGGAGAACAACACAAGGAGGAGAATATATTCGTTTCCAGTAATTCCTAATCCTGCCATTACATCACACTTTATATGAACACTGTTAAGTGAACAGAACAGAAATCAAATTAAGGCGAGGAGTCAAAACTGAGTGGATGACAGGGGATGCAGTCTCACTCGTGAGGGATTTACTCATCGCCTTATCTTGATCTTTGTTCTGTTCACTCAACATTGTTCATATAAAATGTGATGTAATGGCATGATTACGAATCACAAAAAACAAATTTGTTCGCCATCTTGTGTTGTTCTCCAAATACAAAACCGGATGAGTCCTATGGGTTGATCGTACGACTACTACGGACTAGGTGACTAGGGATAGAATTGTTACTTGTGTCAGGTTTTGCGTGACGAACACACAAATATGCCTTTTAAGACCAAGATCAGGAATCACCGAAAACAATTATCCGCTCCTTATTATTATAGTTCGTACAACATTTCGAAACCTTCAGCTCTGTGATCAAAGTTTTGGAATCACTCCACCTTCGTCTTCCCACTAGGGCTTATGTTCCTCCAGACACAGCTCTAACTCAGTCTTCTCTGGGTCCCCTACAGGATGCATGCTATTCAAATCCGTGCGAAGATGGATAATTTGCTTATCCTAATCTGCAACAAATCAAGGCAAAGGAAGCCTGACCATTTTTTCTATGCTCTTCTTATTGTGATCAGATATTTACTTATTCCCTTGAAAAAACGAGGCCACTTACCTAAGCGAACCTCGTCAACGTAGAACTGTACCGACAGCAAAAGCCGTTCTAGCTAATGTGCATACGAACCTCGGTCGCTTTACACTTATAGAAATTACTCTTGCCAAAACACCCGACTTCTTTTGGGAGTGTAACTCCAAAGGAAGCTGAAAGGTATATCACGTGAAAATGCAAGTTAGTTGCTCCACAGTACACATAGAAAACACTCATTTGACTGGGTAAGCTGCGCAGCCAAAAGGGATGGTGAAACATCAGCAGAATACCTCGTGAAAAATCAAAACGCTCACGTAATTGGTCAAAGACTTAATAGGTCACCACAAGGAATTTTTAGTCACACAACCGGCAATGGTCAAACGGATATTATGGTGAACTCGCGACCAATCAGTACCAGGTTCGAATGGTAGCACTGTAGCTGGTCACTCCTCAGCTGACAGCCTTTAACCGACCATAATAGTTCTTTTGAAATAATGAGCTACTAATATATAACAAAAATTTATTATTTCTGATGAATAATAATAAAAAAGAGCGGAAAATTAGTCAAAAAGGACGATGAATAAACACAGCAGACGATTTGAAGAGTAACGATTCAAAACTCGATTTCTTGAGATCGATCTTTTTTAACAACAAGAAACTATTCAGGATAAACATAAAAAATCATCCCGTTCCGTCAGATTAGATGTTTTGTAGCAAAGCTTCTGCAACTCGAGGTAATACACCATGACGAATCCTTCAAACCATGGAACTAGACACAGCTGTCTAAACAATAATTCCTTTGCATTGATTTCACAGTACCAAATCCATGATCAACTTCGAAAATCAAAGCTTTCAAACTTTTCTCTCTACAATCGCAAATTGAGTGTAGTCACCAATTTGTGGTCAGTGCTTTGCAATGAGATTATATACTCCCTCCACATTCATTCCTGGAGACCACGATTCAAAGTTTTGAGAATAAGACAGAAATTAGTCAAAAAAGAGCAGGTTGGCACGAATTTCGACTCAAGCTACTCAACAAAACCACTCAATAAGGGACACTCGCGGAAACACCAAAACGTCCCCAGATTCGGGTTAGTCTTTCTCTAAAAATTTTGAAACTTGTGAGGATGGCGACGGGAAATCGGAGATGCAATTATTTGCTAGCTGTTTCTTATCCAGTGATCCATTATTAAGGGCTTCTACTACGACCAGTGCTCAACAGGATGGGTTATCCAAATTTTCTAGAATTTGATTCAAAAATGAAACACTGAGTCAATCTAGATTCAGATTACTTGCATACCTTCGGAATACAGAGAAATAATTTGGAAATCTTCACATCCAGACCGACTATTGATACAATCGTCGACGAAAGAAGATAATAATTGTCTGGGTAAGCAAGCAAATTTGGAAACGAACGCGTTCCTGATCTGTACCGGTGTGAACAAATTAGAGATTATAACGATGAAGGAAGCAGTTGGGAATCCATGTTTTTATCTAATAAAATTCGATCACAAATTGCAAGTAATATCATTATCGTATTAGTGGTACCGATCCTACCCGTACTATGTAATTACGTGGAAATTCATCCCAGTTAAGCTTCATTCCAGTAAAACAAAACTGAATTCGTAAAATCAAGGCATGATCACTTCCCAACATTGTTGATACATAAGGACTGAGGATGATAGAATAAAGTTGTTGTTCTCAACAAACCGTTGAACACAAAACAATACATTATTTCCCATGATTTTTTCAGTAATAATACGTGATTCTCCGATATCTTTCGTCGCGTAGGAGCAGAGATGTCCACACTACGGCGCAATATACGATAATTCACACAATCGGATCAACAAATTTCACATACATTTCAATGTGGCCAGCAATTAAACACTAGTAAGATAAACACCAATGGTTGGATTATTATGATGATGCAGAGGAAAGTTTACTAGTGAATTTGCTCCCCTTAAGAACTAGCCTCACAGCTCTACTAAAGACAGAGTTTAGAAATGAAAGCGGGAATCAGTACTTCACTATCATACTGAACACACGACAGGATCTCACCAAAATAAGTGGTACACACACATAAACACAAATGAATGCTGAATACACAGGCGCATCTGTCTGTCACAGGTGCACAGAATGTGCGACGCATTGAGTACCGCATTCCCTCAAAACTATCTTATCAGGTCCTCTCAAATAGGAGAACGTGAAGTAGGCCAGAAGATTTCAACAACGGAATGTTTTCAAAATGAGCGTGCAGCAAACTAGAAGGTAATTGGGTCAAACATTAGCAGATTGCACCGTTTTGTGCCCCTTAGGGCACGTCTTTTTCCTGCAACCTGATATAGTTGTGGTGAAAAAGTGGTGAACAATTTTGTGATTTGTTGTCATATGAGAACCCGTCTGTTTTCAGTCAGCAAGAGTGCGTGATCTCTCTCTAAACCTGCTCCACGTTTATTGCTCAAAGTGAGGTCAATCTAGGTAAAGTACGTTTTACCCGTTCTATGGACGGGTTTTCATAGTGATAATAGAATGTTGGAGCAGATGGAGAGATGTTTTGGGGAAAGTAACAGAAAATGATAGAATTTACCCGGTGTTTCACAGGATGGATTATGAACCGCTCTGAAACAGCTCGGAAACCGATCGTTGTAATAGCATGAACCAAGTAAGTACTGGGCGAAAACCCCTCAAAACAGTACTCAATACGCCCAAAAACCAGTGGGAAACCGAACGGTACTGACTGGTTTTGCTACATGCTTCCAACCAGACAGGCTGAGATGATTATTGTTTTAACCCAATGAATAAGTTTTTATTCAAAGCTGTCTATAACAATCTCATTTCCGATGGTCTTTATTTATTCCAGCTCGTATCAACCGGCCTACTCAGTTTAACAATATAAATGCCACTAGAATATTTTTTTCATTTCTTGGTTTTCCGGCAGCTCCAGAGTCTCGCCGTAAAACGCTGAAAGTAAACAAACTACGATAAAATTCCAGTTTCTCTGCAATTGTAACAAATGACAAACCCCTTTATGGGTGTAAATTCCTGGATTTTGGCCGACCATAAAGCAGACAGTTCACTTTGCCGCATTTTTCTTTGTAATAGCGTAGTAAAATTGTCACGATAGTACTCTCTCGATACAGCCAGTAATCTTTGATCGTTCTGTTTCAGCAAAACTCACAAAAGACAAACATCTAAATGGACTGTGTAGATTCCTTTCACCCATGGCATCTTCTTATAATCTCATTCTTTACGTGCATAGAGCAAAAAACGCTAGTTCTTTCGTAGTAAGATTCACGTAAACCGTACTAACAGAAAAAACCGAAAAATGGTTTTCATGAGCTTATCATTCCTTTATTCATTAGCGTGGTGAAAATCTATATTGAATGAGAGTTTACCCACTTCTGAGAAAATCCCTATTTTTAAAAAAACCACTGTAATATGCCCTCGGTCTCAAGGTCATTTATTCCTTGGTGGTCAACAACCTTTATCTCTTCACCGCTAAATTTCCAATAAACCACTGATATTCCTTCTACCCGCTAAGTACAAATATAATCGCCACTTCCATAAAGGGAATCACTCTTTGCAGGATCAGTATTTATGCCCCAGGGGTGAAAAAATGCGATGAATTCCACTTGAAAGACTTCACAAGCTATCTATTTCCCGCTGTTCACTATATTTCAAATATCAGCCACAATAATCTTGTTGGCCAAGATCAAGCAATTTCAGCTCCGTTCAAAATAATACAGAGCTAACGTGAGCAATATTAGGGTATCAAGGAGTTGTATTTCTAATCTTTGATGAATATCACCAACCCTGAGTTCTTAAAGAAGAATTTTGACAGTTCCTGTGTGATTCTTCTGTATAAGCATAAGTCATCTAAATGTATAAGATAGTTCTCTAGGACCTTGCCCCTTGATATTTGTAGCATTCAACATTCCAAGTTCGCTGTTGTGTTCCTAGTTAGCAGTAGACCACGCTATGTTCACACTGCATTTCATTTACGGGCGTAAACATATACCCCGACCGTGGCCGGCAAGTGAGCCCCTAGCTGGCAAGCAAAGACAGCCAAACTACATTTGGCGTCACTCGCAAAACAGTATGACCAATAGTACATAGTACAATCAATAGGTCAATGCTGCTCGCGTTGAATCTTGATTAAAGGTCAAGTGTCTCTCCGTGCGTGAAAGAGAATATTACTTAGCTGTCAACGTAGTGTACGTGAGTTTAACCAAACACAACGGTGGCTAGCATATCTGACTTTCGGAAGGGCTTAGTCCCGATTTCGTATAGCCCCTTTGGGTCTACGAAAGCCTTTATGGCTATTTAATTTGAGTGTGCCTCTATTTTCTAATATTCGGATGCCAGATCTAGGGTCCAGGACCACAGAGCTTTCGTCACGGTGTTTAAGGTGTAATCTATTCGCAGAAATTGATCACTTTTGGTTTCTTATCGTCATTATTCGAAGCAGGCCGTTGGAGAACCACCTTTATTTTCCAGGACTATTCGTGATGCTATTGTGAGGATTATAGTGTTCAAATATTTAAATCATTTTCTCCTGTTTAGTTGTGATGCATGGGAACCAGCCTGAATGGTTTATACAAAGGAGGATGGGTTACTGTATTCAGTCGATTTTGTAGTACCTAGTTCCGCATTTTTGACGTCGCACAAGTAAGCCAATTTTAGCAGCATTTTACCCACTTGGTCCATTGATTCAAGATCAGCACTAGACCTCGCTAACATCTCAGCTGTCTTCCTTGTACAGCGATGTTGCTGTCAGGCTCAAGTTCAGTCGATGAATCCCTAAATCCAGTGAATGCACGACTCTCCCGACAACTATGTGTTTTTTCCGAGAGGACAATTCCTAAGTATGCTTTCTATGGAGTTTTTGCATGCACCAACTCACACACGATTGAAAATTCACCGGAAGTAACCTGGAAAGTAACTGTGCGCAGTTTCACCCGTTATCAGCTATTTATCTAACCCATTAGTTCCTCTGTTTCAAGGGAAGCTCCATTGATGAACGAATCACCGAAAGCTGCACCGGCGTCGATCAGAATATCCGTCTTAAAACCCCTGACGATGCCTCTAAGAGTCAACAGTGAGTTAATTATGCCACTCAAAGATAAGACAAACGGTAGTGTGAAGATTCATTGAAATCGGACATGGGAATTCGGCTCGCCATATCGAAAAACTCCCTTACATTGGTTTAGTCTAGATCTCATGCTATCCATCGCAGTTCTTTATCTTGTATTCACCAAACGATTCCTTTGTTGCCCACTCGCCTAGGTCCCTAGTTTTCAAGCCCATCACCGCCCTCAGCCTCCATGCACGCGTGATAATTTGCCTGTTCAATCCCATTGGCTTGTTTCTACGACAAGTGATTGACTTTAACCGGAATGTCTGGGGTCCATTTGTCGGCTCTGTTTGTTCGCATCCAACTCTGATTCCTAACGGATTCTATCTCTTACGTAACTTTTCTCCCTTTTTTGTATCAGTGTGCTCTGACTCACCGGTAGCCACAACCCGTTCTGTTACGACGTCATAGTTGCCTGGATCACTTGAAATAATTAAGTCTCTATCTCTCTTCGCCTTGTCTGAGTGAATGACTGAACCTTGGTCATTCAATTACGACCACATCGTTTCTCATAGCCGTAGCTATTCCGTTTTGTTCTTCACCACGCTTGTATGTGTTTTTCCCCATGTATACTTCCCTTCTGACCGTTGATTAGTCAAAATCATTCCCATGAATGAGGAATTTCTTCGTGAACCACTTGACTCACTCCTGCAGCTCGAGCTTTACCTGTTCACTGTTACCTGGGTTTTTCGAGGCCTTTGTTGACTGTCTTGGACCTGTGGTTGGTCTGCTTAAAATTTTGTGGTATGGTACTGTTATTGCTTAATAATTTATTCTACAGTACATGTGCCAAGGTGAGCTTGTGTTCTCTGCCTTGGGACTCAGGGTTCGCTTATCTGCGAGTTACTGTAATACCGGACAACATTCCTGTAAAGGTCGTAAAAAATATTACTGCTTGACACTCCGCTCATCCCGGTAGGAGGACTGTGACCGTACCGATGAAATATCGAGTCTAACTTCTGGAAATACTGACAACAATCGTGTGGCGCTGGATATAAGGTTAAATGGGTGAGATTGAGTTGAGGTTTGGGAACCACAAGTCATATGCGTGCAATAGTCCAGCGGTTGTTCTTAGGGTTATCTGCACGCCTCGTGCTTGAAAACTGTTTGTATCGCCAACTGAAGTGAAAAGGCAATATCAGGTAGAAATTTATGATCGTTTTTGAGATCCACGCCGTGAAGCTCCTCAAGATACTTCTATTGCTCAGGTCTTCAGACACTTATGGGCATGCCTTCGCAGTCAACTCTCCCATGGAGGTCGTATACTGGTCTCCTGATTATGACATATATTGATGACGTTCCATAAGTGTTTCCAAGATAGCCGTGGCCACTTCGTATCTCGTGAAAATTTCTTCCATCACCGGCCACGTCACTTTGAAACCGAACAAGATGGGAGTACAAAAGGCCGGGAAAAGTCGGTTTGCATCGTCGTCCGGTCATGGTAGTAAAAACCGGCCAAGATATACCGGAAAATGTCCTGTCTGTATGTCTTCGTTCGGAACACCTATAGAGTAAAACCATTCCCAGGGAGAATGAATCTAATGTGGAAACCTTTAAACGAAACAAAACAGAGCTTGATGTTGCTTTCTGTTCATTACTGCTAACTTTTTGTGAGAAACAGTAGGTGGATGGAAGTTATCATTTATCAAAATTATCCCAACACTACCACTAATTAGACTGACTCATTGAGAGTAAATCGAACTACTTACCAACGGCCCCAGTCACGACGGGAAAGTTGTTCTAATCAATCTCAAATCAGATGCACTGCAATCAATACAGACAGTTCGGTAACGAGTTTAAGCAGCTAGAGAACATTACTTACGTATTCGACCCTTCATTGAATTTCATCTCCTAAGCCTCGGTTTAATTATTTATGTTAAGGTGAGGCCCACGACGTCGAATGTAGTCCCCCACCCTTCATAAAGCACTATTCGGGATCGCCTACCAGTTCCTTGCTGAATGTAAATAGTAAAAGAAACAGAAATGCATTGCACGACAATAGTGCTTCTTGCGGGCAGGAAATTACAATTAGGGAGGTTGCAGTCTGTAAATAAATCAGATTGTCAAAGTAGAGCTCATAAGGGGGCAAATATTTATCATTCAACTTTCTACAGCAGCAGAAAACGAAATTTCTTTTGGAAATCTGCACATGTGTTTTATTGAACAAATTTCCTGTTGCTCTTCATTTGACTATATCACTTATTTTCGGTAAATATCATTATAACCTCTCCTTCCATTCCGTTCTAGTTCAAGCCGTTGGGTAACTGGTGTTCTCTGATTTCGGTCGCACTGCTTGCGTTGTATTAATTACTTAATATATTGAAGGTGGTTCAGTAGATTAGCAAATTAAAACAGTCCAACATCCCGCAAATGAAATGCCTTCTAATAGTACTCATAAGCCCAACTCAAAGCGCTCACATAGCATAAATGTCCCCCACCAGTGAACTTTTCAAACCACCTAATGGAATGCACATTCGGGTGGTGTTTAGCAATGAAATGACTTATTCTTGAGAGTGGCCGTCATTACCTTGAAAAGTTGATGAACTCAGAAAAACTAGTAATGTTTTCTGTGTTCCAGCTGTTGTAATTTTCATGAACTTCACTGAGTTTCATTTCATTTTCATTTCCTCATTCGGAAAGGGCAATTAAATACAATCTTAGGGTTGATTCTCCTTCAAAACAACAAACGAAATTCAACATCACCCACTGTGCTCTAACGGATTCTCACTACTCTGAAAACACAGGTTAGTGTACAGTTTTCTTAGTCATGCTAATTCTACACAATATATATGACAAAACACATAAGGGCAACGTACAGCCAAGAAAGGGAGTTTTAAAGATTCCTCTGGCAAAGGTTTATGCGGAACCCGACGGTGAACGGACTATCACACGCTCGATGAATAAGTTCACGGACGCTCTTGCATCCGTAATTGGGTGGTAAGTAGGCCAGAATAGACTGAGTGGACGCACAAATTGCATAAGGGCCCTAAAATGGGGGTCGTGTAGGCGAATTCAAATTTTCCCGGCCGAGGCCAAGATGAACTCTCCCACTGATCCGGACAAACGACCTCGGACTCCATACAGGAAGCAAAATGCTTGATTCATATTAACAGCGTGGTTAGTCTCGGCTAGGTGTGAAGGGACGGCTCTAGTGATTTATCTAATTGCTCCAGTTCTCAACCACTCTGAGTGATGATCGCGGATGGTTTTAAACAGTGGTCGGGCCAAGCAGCCGATATGTTTTTCCACAGGAAAATTGAATGACTGCACACAAAGCGAGGCTGCTTATTCAAGCATGTTTAGTTTTAGCAGCAAGCACACCACTAGCTCATATATGCACCAAATGCAGTCAAGGAATGTAGAATGTCTTGCTGATGACGACTAGTGATCTTCTGTGAGAAACATCTGCTCATGTGTCACCTTTAAATGGAAGAAAGATGTACACTGTTTCTTCTGAACTCCTGATAGATGTTGCTACCTTACCGCAGTGATCGGGTTTGCGTGGTGTGATGATTCCAAGGACTATGACGACTGAAGCACAAAGAGGTCATTCATATGGGACAGGTCGAGGGAGAGTAGCCAGAAAAAAACAACCCAGCTTTGTTAGAAAGCGTGATGGACTTTTCGACAACCTGAAAACTCTCTACATGGAAACAGCAAAAGCCCATAGACAGTAACCTGACGTGTGAGAAAGCAACTTGCCAATAAATAAGGCCATAGTCTCTTGCTTCATGCTCAACCATTCTGAGTGGGATAAGATTCACTAGGATGAGTTGAGCATCCTCGACAGGTAGCCCACCATCCGAAAACCACACGAACCGCTTGTTCGGTCAGCGACTTCGAACAAATAAACTTTCTGTCCCCAGACAGGTAGCACTCGGTTTTGTACAGGCTGAAGTTGCCACCACGAACAAAAGCGCTGGGGATGTAGTTTCGTACATGATTCCCGAAATCCTTCATGAACAGTTACTCTACGCTCTATTGATTAGTCGGGTTTTGATCTTAGTGAACAGGACAAGTTCAAATAAGCTGAACGGAAGCCGTTTGATGGTTGATCTCTGTCGACAAATTGGTCTGTTAAACAAAGAAAGTCATCCCTATATCGCTTATATAACTGCAGATCTCGGATCGATGACTGTGTTGAGCCTTTTTTCAACCAAGCCAACAAAGCCCCAGCAAATAGTGATCCGAGAGTAGATCCCATCGGTACACTTTTTCTTTGGTCGTAAACTCGTTTGTTTACCTTGAATTAAATATCCTGTGTACAGAAAAAGAGTTTACAGCTGCTGATTGTCCATTAGAATACCTAATTCGATCTCATTGTTTGTATGAACTAGCGGAATGATCAAATAGTTTCCCCACTGAGACTCTAGTGAACAATAACGTGACTTCCACAGACAGCATTTACAGTCCTTTCAAGTTCAGGTCATCTGCAAATTTTGAAAGCTCAAATGTATCCTCTACACTTCTTTTAGTTATTGCTACTTCGGCCAGCTCCAAGAGGTATGACCACCACTTGGCCACTGTGAGTGACACTTCGAGGATGGGTCTTAGTGGAATTTTTATCTCGTGGATTTTCGGCAGTCCATATAGATTTGGGATAGTAGTTCTTGTTAGCCGAATTCTTTCAAATGCGACCGAGTTCATAACCCCTTGGTTTTTAGGTGCAAAAACCGGTAAGACAGAGTCTTCTCTATTTGACTCTTCTTGTCTCTTTTAGTTCCCATTTTCGTTAATCTGAAATTGTCACTTAGTACGGCCTCCATCTGTTCAGTACAGCCTAGCATGGTAAAAAATTACACCCACACCCTTGACAAGTTTGTATGTATATTCACTTGTTTATCCTCTTTTGGCCCTCTCAGTCTTTTCACTCGATCAGTTACCAATAACCCTATAACTGTTGGCTCAACTCCTTTCTGTTTGCAACATGTGTTCAAAAAAGTAGACTTGAAATTTTCTTATTCTGTTGGTGATGATGGAAGTAGATCTATCAATTAGGCACAAAGATCCCCAAGTTCGACTTCCATATTCAAGTGTTTCGTCACCTTTGTTTGTCTAACGTGGTCTTGAATAAAAGCGTACAAATCTTTTATAACTTGATGGAAACTGACCCGCAGTTTTGATATTTCCAGTTGTTTTATCGGCTTGTTAAATTTCTAATCGACTTGTTAGTGCAACATAGGTTAAACCTGTGCAGCACCATTACCCACAGTGCACATCAGAATTCGTTTTGAATAAACTCTTTGTACTGGGATCGCAGTTTTCACTTCCGATGGTGTGTCAATATTATTGCACCATAGACATATCACAATCTAGTCACTCCGAATACGTTACTCATTTACAGAGCGGAATGAAAGTTTGGTCAACCCAATGACTGTCAGCTAAACACCACAGTACGTTCAAAATAGGAACCCCTTTTGATCAAACGTAAAAGCTTCATTACCTGAATGATTACCGCACCATCATATGCAAAGGGGAAGTGGTCTACTGCCACGTTGTTTATTGTTAGAATCAGAAATTTGCTGCTCCCCACCTAGTATGGTGGTCAGTACAGTACCTAGATTGACCTCACTTTGAGCAATAAACGTGGAGCAGGTTTAGAGAGAGATCACGCACTCTTGCTGACTGAAAACAGACGGGTTCTCATATGACAACAAATCACATAATTGTTCACCACTTTTTCACCACAACTATATCAGGTTGCAGGAAAAAGACGTGCCCTAAGGGGCACAAAACGGTGCAATCTGCTAATGTTTGACCCAATTACCTTCTAGTTTGCTGCACGCTCATTTTGAAAACATTCCGTTGTTGAAATCTTCTGGCCTACTTCACGTTCTCCTATTTGAGAGGACCTGATAAGATAGTTTTGAGGGAATGCGGTACTCAATGCGTCGCACATTCTGTGCACCTGTGACAGACAGATGCGCCTGTGTATTCAGCATTCATTTGTGTTTATGTGTGTGTACCACTTATTTTGGTGAGATCCTGTCGTGTGTTCAGTATGATAGTGAAGTACTGATTCCCGCTTTCATTTCTAAACTCTGTCTTTAGTAGAGCTGTGAGGCTAGTTCTTAAGGGGAGCAAATTCACTAGTAAACTTTCCTCTGCATCATCATAATAATCCAACCATTGGTGTTTATCTTACTAGTGTTTAATTGCTGGCCACATTGAAATGTATGTGAAATTTGTTGATCCGATTGTGTGAATTATCGTATATTGCGCCGTAGTGTGGACATCTCTGCTCCTACGCGACGAAAGATATCGGAGAATCACGTATTATTACTGAAAAAATCATGGGAAATAATGTATTGTTTTGTGTTCAACGGTTTGTTGAGAACAACAACTTTATTCTATCATCCTCAGTCCTTATGTATCAACAATGTTGGGAAGTGATCATGCCTTGATTTTACGAATTCAGTTTTGTTTTACTGGAATGAAGCTTAACTGGAATGAATTTCCACGTAATTACATAGTACGGGTAGGATCGGTACCACTAATACGATAATGATATTACTTGCAATTTGTGATCGAATTTTATTAGATAAAAACATGGATTCCCAACTGCTTCCTTCATCGTATTAATCTCTAATTTGTTCACACCGCTACAGATCAGGAACGCGTTCGTTTCCAAATTTGCTTGCTTACCCAGACAATTATTATCTTCTTTCGTCGACGATTGTATCAATAGTCGGTCTGGATGTGAAGATTCCCAAATTGTTTCTCTGTACTCCGAAGGTATGCAAGTAATCTGAATCTAGATTGACTCAGTGTTTCATTTTTGAATCAAATTCTAGAAAATTTGGATAACCCATCCTGTTGAGCACTGGTCGTAGTAGAAGCCCTTAATAATGGATCACTGGATAAGAAACATCTAGCAAATAATGGCATCTCCGATTTCCCGTCGTCATCCTCAGAAGTTTCAAAATTTTTAGAGAAAGACTAACCCGAATCTGGGGACGTTTTGGTGTTTCCGCGAGTGTCCCTTATTGAGTGGTTTTGTTGAGTAGTTTGAGTCGAAATTCGTGCCAATCTGCTGTTTTTTGACCAATTTTTTTTTCTTGGTAGAATTTTATTGCTCAATAACACAGCGTAGTCGAAATCGTTGGTAGGTTGTCGACGTTTCGGTCACCACGGGTAGCCTTTTTCAAGACTGGTCTTTTTCACAATACTTTGAATCGTGGTCTCCGGGAATGAATGTGGAGAGAGTATATAATCTCATTGCAACGCACTGACCACAAATTGGTGACTACACTCAATTTGCGATTGTAGAGAGAAAAGTTTGAAAGCTTTGAACTTCGAAGTTGATCATGGATTTGGTACTGTGAAATCAATGCAAAGGAATTATTGTTTAGACAGCTGTGTCTAGTTCCATGGTTTGAAGGATTTGTCGTGGTGTATTATCTCGAGTTGCAGAAGCTTTGCTACAAAACATCTAATCTGACGGAACGGGATGATTTTTTGTGTTTATCCTGAATAAATCGTTGTTGTTGCGACTACCGGTAGTAAATTGGTCTCAAGTGGGATAACCTCGAATCATAACAGTACATATCAACCGATATATGCCACTGTGCACATATAAGTCCATCTAAGTGCTTTTTCCGTTCTGCTTATTCACAGACCACATTCTTATTAACGATAAATTTCTTATTGTTATCCTTCGGTTCTTGGCGTGGCTGCAGGTTGTGTTCTACACCGGAGAACCCTGGTATGTTTCTGCCATTTACAGGATAATCGTCGATTTGACCCCAAACCTTGTAGTGACGACTCATGCGTCATCCCCGTAGATCAGGCGAGGTAGTGAACCACCAGGCAGATGAATGTTATCGACACTCAATCTGACCGGCAGCAGTGAGATATAAAACTATCTCATTTAGTGCATTTATACTTTTCTATTATCTGTCAGGTGTAATTGCTAACCTTGAAGAACAGTCATTGAGTTCAGCCGATTCCTCGTCATCTTCATTTCAATCAGTGTCTCTGTCCCGTGCCTCCAGCAGTGTTTGAAAGCTCCATGGTCGTTCCGTAATAACCTGATTCCTGATTCCGTTTGTTACCGTGCACACTCCAGCGTCGTACTTTAGTCTATTGTTCACTACTCCCACACTAATTTGTATCTTCGCTATCGCAACACGTATGCCTGATCACTGGTTGAAAAAAGTTTGCAAACTCGAGTTTATCCGGCACAGTACACTCTAATAAGCACGCTCAATCACTCCAGTACCACTCGTCAAATGAAGTGAATCGCTATCCAGGATGATCCCTGATGCGATTCGAATTTCTGCACTTGTCAGTCTCGTGCCCGACTCCGTCAATTACCCAGCTTATGTTTGAAATCGGCTGGAAGCTGACAGATTGTTTTTTTCATCTCTCATTGTGGCTGTAGCCTAAGTAAGTCAACAGAAAAATCTCTGAGTACTTGTATTATTCTCGGAAGAACCGTACTATCATGATACAACTGGTATTTCATTGCAGTCTTATGTGCTGGGTTCATGCAGGGCTTTTGTTTAATTACCATTTCTTGCATGACAAATGCGGGATAATGGGCGATGTTTACCATAGAAGCACGTGGTTGATGGTCTCACCAAGAAGAACTTCATCGTGACAGAGCTGTGACTGACGCATCACTGATCGAAAACACATGTCACGCACTAGGTGGAAAACGTCACAGTGGTAGGTATAGTGTTTATCTTAACCATTATAGTTTACAGTCAAGATTATTGTTAAGGTAAACTAAGCTTTATTCCATCTTCTGACGTGCATATCCAGCAATCTTCTGTGTGCATTTTGCTCTGATAAAGTCCGACGACCGATCACACTGGAATAAGTTACCAGGAGTATAACAGGTAAATCGGCGTTTTCATGAGCTTCATAATAGTTTTTTATTAGTCGCACATAACCAAAACAATATAGAGCTATTTGGCAAAGGTAGTCACAGCTTCACAACAATAATAAACCTAAGGCCAAGACCACCCCATCAACTGGGTCTCTAGTGTCCCAGAATGATTTCGACAGATAGCGTGAAATATATGCGTCTACTGAATAGTAATTAGTAGTTAAACGCGTGGAAAAAATTTCCCCGGAAGCACACGACCAGTTTCGCGTTTTTTTCCTCTCAGCAGGTTTGCGTACCCGGTACTTCTCTGCCCGCTCGTCTTCATACTTGTACACTCCTATATTACATCTTCACTAGGATCTGGTTGGAATCTTCTGGAGTGTGAGTGGGTACTCTTCATTGAAGAGCCCACAAATGAACCACAACTGTGATTTCTGATAGTTATTCGTGTCTGGGTCACTGCTAACCCAAAGAACAACGAGGCTGCATGTGCAAACTATCACATTGTCAGTAAATAGCATGTAAAGGTGTGTACCAAATTTCCCCGTAAGCTCTGCTCACTGTCCTCTGGACTCCAACTTTCACTCACAAACCTCAGGTCATCCAACCAACCCTGCATTCGGGAACACCAGGATCAATTTTCATACTCACTTCTGTGGGTCACATATTCCAACTTGACTGAGTTTGAATCCGGGCCTTTACACCTCGAAGGATTGTATGTTCCTACTGACCCACCCCAAATCCATCCGGGCAGACCGGAATCACCTAGTGAAGTTTGCTCAGGTGTCATCTTCTGTGACAGCCAGGAATGTCCAACGAATTAGAATGGAGACATTGTGTCTGTCCAACAGATAGTCAACCAAATAAAGTTTCTTCCACCCCACACACTACTCCCAAGTAAAGGCTGTATATATATGTGATTTTCGGAAACTGAACACCTGTTTTTTGAGTTACCAATTCTTTCCTTCATCAGTGATGAAAACAATCTGCAGCACATTTTTCAGTTATTTTTTTCATAAATTCTATTGATTAATATTTCTTAATAATAAACTTTCAAACAAGAGGCCATTTTGTTGTGAAATGTTCCTGCCCGACCAAACAGCACACAACTGAAGATAGAAAACAATCTGACGGGGTTTTATGATTTCTCTTCGTTAGGCTTACTTCCCTTTCTCAATCTGTATTCATCGTGCCAGTGAGATACACATCTCCGAATTAGGTTCAGCAAATCTGAATTAATTGGCAACTGCGGATG
The DNA here is from genome assembly GCA_948099385.1 of Fasciola hepatica. Taxonomy (NCBI): domain Eukaryota; kingdom Metazoa; phylum Platyhelminthes; class Trematoda; order Plagiorchiida; family Fasciolidae; genus Fasciola; species Fasciola hepatica. The sequence continues at coordinate 1,438,869 of CANUEZ040000069.1, forward strand.
TGCCATAACGCACTTCTCAATGAAAGGACAGTGCGGACGTTTCAACTCAAATCAGGCGTTCCACCCAACTTCTGGTCCCAGAATATTGCTAGTCGGTGAACTACATGTACTCCAGAGAACAATCATTGCAACCACAAGCAACGTGCCTCAGTTTGCGGGCCAATCCAGTCACAAGGATCCGGGAATATACTTCAGATCGTCTAAAGGGTCTGTCTGGAAACATGCCGAGCAATACGGGACCGAGTCACCGGTATAGGTTGAAATTCATGTTTTATAGGAAGTTTAATCGATCAATCAGGGAAAGAGTGGGAAGCGTACATGAGACAGACGGACAGATATGACCATAAAATTAGATCAGACAAGGACCAAGAGAATCGCAGATATGCTTGACCTAGACCGTCACGCAGGTGTGGCGTAATCTCCAGCATGGGAGGAAAGTACAAAGGTCACTCGTGCGGTGCGAGTGAGAAAGCGAACAAAGAACAGAGGCAAACATGACACATAAGGTCGGGCACATATGATGCACAAAACTTGAAGGTAGTAAGCCCCTGGAATGACCGCAATGGGAAATTGGTCTACCGCAAAAGTACACTCGTAGAGAAGGTAACCGGGTTCAACATGTGAAAGGAAGGGAAGGCGAGAAGGTTGGATCGGTTGGAAACGGCCGGGTAACAGGCTGATTAGAGTCACGTGAGTGAGAAAAGGAAACTGCGTGGGAATTTCACACACAATGTCCTGAATTATCGTTACCGTACTATGAAGCAGTTGGCAAAACGGCAATTCGTTACGAAGGAAATTCATGAAGTTTTTACATGATGTAAATATAAGCATCTAGGTTTTCGTAGGTCAAGCACAACAATCGTTTGCGACTGGAAACAGTTTTCTTTTGGATTCCCTATCAGTACCAAATTCTAGCTAATATCGCTTGATCGGGAACAGAGGCTGGTAATGCACACTTCAAGTCAGCACACAAATGCCCGAAAATCTTTGAATCTAATGACGATTTAGAGACCAATTTGGTTACTAGAGACTGAATGTGTAGTGATTTTCAATGCAGGATCGTTTAACGTGTCAGAACCGAAATCGGTTCGGAGTGTATCGAAAAATCGACGCGCCATGTGAAATGTTATGGTAGAATTTTATTGCTCAATAACACAGCGTAGTCGAAATCGTTGGTAGGTTGTCGACGTTTCGGTCAACACGGGTAACCTTTTTCAAGACTGGTTTTACAACCGAGACTGAGAGCACTGAGAGAGTCATCAGTTTCCTTGACTGTCGACTACAAGTAAACAACTCCTGTAGGTTTACAGTGAGCATTCACAGGAAACCTGCACATTCCGATAGATATCTGGACTTTAAGTCAGCCCATCCACAATGCACAAAACGGGCACTCGTATCGTCACTAACCCACAGAGTCGACAAATTGTGCAACGACGGTGTCACTCATAAACAGGAAATGCAACGCTTACACACGGTCCTTCAAAACAACAACTACCCACGAGGACTAGCAACCGACGTGTTAAGAAACAAGTCAGCAACACACGACAAGAAAGACGTAGACTGGCTAACCTCTGTTGGTATCCCGTACAGATCAGGCATATCGGAGGCAATCAGGAAAGTACTTGGTGCGTATGGCGTTCGCGTTTTCTTCCGAATAGATAACACGTTGCGACGCCATCTCACAAGAACCAATAATTCTCAACACATACACGAACAGAACAACTATGTTTACATGATCAACTGCAAAGAATGCCCCGCTCAGTACATTGAACAAACATGCAGTAAGGTCAAAACCAGAATCGCAAAACACAAAAGTAAAGATAAATGCAGACCGAGGGACCAAATGGCTTTAGGAAAGTTAGAACGCGAACCTGAAATCGCACTTCACGCAATATCCGAAAACCACACTGTCGACTACGAAAACACCAGAATCCTCCAATGTGGATTCCGTACGTACACCGAACGACTCTACGCGGAGGCTCTGGCAATTAACGCCCAACAATCGTGTCTCAATCGCAACGATGGGGCAGAGATTTCAAGCATATGGATGGCACTTACGACGCGGATGGATAAACACCAAAACGGGTCATAGCACCTTGCTGACCTCAATGACTCCACTAACACGGACACATAGTATGGACGGAGATTCAACCCACTCACCCACACCTTACACTAAAACAACATCACAAACATACAGACCAACACACGAACACACTGTGACTAACACCCAATTGCCCTAAGCTATTATTCCAGTTTCATTCGGTTGTAAAACCAGGCTTGAAAAAGGTTACCCGTGTTGACCGAAGCGTCGACAACCTACCAACGATTTCGACTACGCTGTGTTATTGAGCAATAAAATTCTGCCAGGATGGTTTATTTGTTTGAGGATTTGTTTTATTACTGCGAAACAAGCTACTCAAACTGCTCTGTTTTTGAGGGCCTGTAAGTGGAAATTTCAAGGGTTACAAGTGAATTTGTTTAGATAAGCGGCCCATGCTAACATGTTTTCAAGATGGTCAATGACTGTTGTGTAATTGAAATGCTCTGGATCGAACAGTCACTCATCGACATATAATGAAACATTTCAACTGGTCCTGCACACTTTATTACTTTTTAGAATCTTCACCTTTGGTGTTTTAAGTTCTTGGAATAAAAATCAACTGGTAAAAGTTACACAAATAAACCGTTCAATTTGCATGGGCATTTGTCTGCAAAATACTTTGTGATTGTTTAGTTTGATAAACACACACTGATATGCAATACCATTGGGCGACTAGACTCTCTGACTCGTATTGCTTATGAACGCACTCTGTGGAATTTGAGAGTCTGTTCTGATTGGATTCCATTTCCACAGTTCATAAGGATAAAAGAGTGTACATCCGCGGGAATGTCGTGAATTGGACAGGGGTGATGAGAAAGATGTTGCTGTTCTTTTCATTCTGGTCCTCGATTTCGATCGTACATGTGGCAGGCGGTAAGTTTTTTTCTGAAGGGATGTTCTAATCAGTTAGCTGTATTACGATACACGCGTAGTTGTACAATGCTATATGAGAATACACATTTTCTTTGGTAACTGACTGGACAGAAAGACTGTGGTCGAAAATGTAGGTGATTATTTTTAATTGAATAACAATTTCAATAGGAAGAGATTGTTACTGGTCTTTCTCTCAAGGTTGACTGTTGTATTCAAACACTTTCCATTTCTTCTATTCTATACAACAATTCTCCTCTCGATTTCCTGCCGATTCACACGACTACTTGGGATTTGTTTGGAAAACTGGATGTCGTCTGTCCAAATTTTCCTCTTCAATCTGAAGATATTGAAAGGGAAATTCTACTAATAGGAGCAGATGATCCCTCACATGCGCCATTCACATGCAAATATCCACTCACCGCTGAGAACAGTAAAGTGATTGAATTGCTGATCAAGGAGATAAATGTAAGCTCGAAACCTGTCTTTCACTATTCAGCCACAACATGAATAGTCTTTCGTCCATATCCGAAGTTTAATTTCTTTTCACAGTTTGGTGCAGATCCTAAATGCAAACTCACTTACGTTGCTGTTACGACAAAAAATACTGCGGACGCCAACGTTCCAAGATATTGTGCTCCAAGTTCGCTGAAAAATTTCCCGAAGGCGAATATTTGTTCGTTCATCGGAGTACATTCAGTCTCAGACATACCTTGAAATTCGGATACAAACAAGGTGAGTGTCCTTGGGCTGAAAATAAAGGACTTTATTCCTTCTTTGCCTCGTTCATTTGTTCGCGCTGCGACGTAGTACATTAATTATTCACGTAAACTTCAAACGAGGTTTCTTGAGTCAGACCGAATGCTACGCATCAGTTCCGCTTTCTATTCGTCATTTTTTCGTGGACCGATTTTTGTCTGAATCAAGTTGCATTGAAACGAACTGAAATTCCTATTTTTGCAATCTCAGTGGGCGGCGCTGTATCAGGTCATCTAAACATCTTGCTCTCGTGATTGCTACTACTGAAAAAACAATGAGTAGCCAACTGCTGATGTGTTTGAAGCACTGATCACCCGTGGAGAGGAAAATAAATAGTTATTCGCAAGTATTTCAGTCGTTAGATCGAATACGCCAGTGCATCAGGCTACTTCCGCTGGATTGTGTTTAATACGATCTAATTGTGAACATAAGTTCAGCCTGCATTCGGGGTATTAAAGAAAGAAGGCCAGACTAATCACACTCATTTCGTTTCTAGTGACCTTGTAAGATCTATTTGAAAAGGTGTGTAACTTCACTTAGTTTTATACATTTTTCAAGGCACAAAAGCTTTTACTGAGTGGCGCCTTGTAATAAAACCGTACTTGTTTGACGTCATTTGATATGATAAGCAGACCAAATTCTATCGGTTAGCATGAGCTTGTCATCTAAAACCTACACATTCGCCGTCTTTATTGGTCGTTTGTGCTGGACGAAGAATTTCATCTCCATCTGACTGTTGAAAATAATATCGATCAGCTTCAGGATAAATCGAAAGTCAATTTAACTTATCTAGAAAAACCGGTCACCGTATGAGCTAAACAGCGTGCGTGTGCACATGTTTTACTTCGGGGGAAGACATCAATGAATTGCAACAAAAGGGCAAAGATCTGCCGGCCCCCCTTATGGCAAAATGGCTGCCCATATTTTCTAGTGATACCAGGTGAAGTAACCCAGAAAAAGAAATCCGGATTTGTAAGTAAATTTTTTGATGCAGAGTTAGGAGCGAGTTTTCGGCTTCTTAGGCATAAACGCACATTTTCCACATTTGTATTGAATGATTAAATTGTTTGCGGTTGCCTTAATAATCTGGGACGTGAAGTACCTAAGGATCCAGCTGGTCGAACTTGAGGAATGTTGGTTTTTGGAGGTTATATCATGCTACCAGAATAACGCAACAACCCTACATAGAAACTTCAATTTATTCCTCGAAGACACAGTAGGCTTTTGCATGAAGCCTTCTATTCCTGTGTTCATGCAAACCGATATTGAAATGTCCAAGTTTTTCTAGAGAAAAATCTGTAATCTTGTGTTGTGCAGCTTTACAAAGTTGGTTAAAATTACTGAACCAAATAAGTTATGATCTAACTGGGGATAATAATGGGATCAAAATATCAACCAATCTGCTAGTGATTATATTTTACAGCGAAGCATATACCTTTGTTTTTCAACATCAAACAGAGTAGAAGGTCGATTCCCAGGTTTGATTGGTAACATAACTCCAAAACTGTGTCAACGATGCAGAATCAGTGTTGTATGAATATAAAATTTGGAGACATTCAAACAACTTCCCGTTTTCACTTGTCCCCTGGTGGGATGCTGAATTTGTTTCATGCGGACCACAAAGAACTCATCCTGAAACTCTCTACCCTTCTACGGAAAAGTTAATATCAAGTAGGATCTGTATTGGATTGCACGTTTGGAAAAGTTTCAAATACATAAGTTATGTAATTCTTATGTACAAAAGCATCTGGTGGGACGAAGCGAAGGGTGTACTTGATTGGAACTCAAATACCCACAATCATTTGTCACTGGGCAGTCAACAGTATCACAAGAAGAGACCTCGCAAAAGCACACCCAGTTCACAGTTGTAAGTTAGTTCGAACAAGTGAAACAACTCTTGTTTCGTAATGAAAAGAATATGAAACTAAACGAAAAGGAACTTTCAAAAATCACAAAACTTTCTCATGTTTCTTTATCAACCGAACGTTCCTCTTCCGGATATGAAATTGAAACGTAAGCAGAATGGAGCCTAAGGAAAACCTGGAGTGGGAGAAGGGCCTGTGCTTTCATAGTTATGTGCGCTTGACTCCATTCCCACAGTAAAACTTGGACCTCGTTCTCGGCTCTCTTAAAGTTGATCCCATTGCCACTGTAAAGCCTTCGAGGACATCCTCGTCCAGCGACAAACCTGGCAAACGCGCAGATGAACGAATCAGTGCTGAGATTTTGAACCACTTCTATGTGAACGGCTCGAATGCTCGAACGCTCAACTCACCATTGACAACCGTGGAACCACTGTACAGCTGTTTCATCCTCGTTGGGAATCATCAGCAGTGCACATCCACCGAGCCCCCACAGGGACTCGAACCCGGGGTGAACGATTGTGAACCGAACACCCTAACCACAAGACTATCCGGGTTGGCTCTCAACGGTTTGTTGAACATCTACACGACATGATATAGCACCCTTCCGTCACTGGCTTTTGAACGGTAACAACCCACTTTCCACACAGCGATCGACTCCTATGATGGATGACTTCTCTGTAGGGGCCCAAGTACAACGAAGGCATTCCGTTATGAACAACCTACTCAATTGCACATACAGATAAAGTTGAATGAAACAAAGTGACATGGAAAATGTTTTAAGACGCAGCATGATGAATCATATTATATACAAATCTAATCTCCTACTACTCAGTTGCAAATAGTAACCAAGCTCTGTAGGTTGTTCATACCGGAATGCCTTCGTTGTACTTGGGCCCCTACAGAGAAGTCATCCATCATAGGAGTCGATCGCTGTGTGGAAAGTGGGTTGTTACCGTTCAAAAGCCAGTGACGGAAGGGTGCTATATCATGTCGTGTAGATGTTCAACAAACCGTTGAGAGCCAACCCGGATAGTCTTGTGGTTAGGGTGTTCGGTTCACAATCGTCCACCCCGGGTTCGAGTCCCTGTGGGGGCTCGGTGGATGTGCACTGCTGATGATTCCCAACGAGGATGAAACAGCTGTACAGTGCTTCCACGGTTGTCAATGGTGAGTTGAGCGTTCAAGCTGCATGATGAATTATATTATATACAAATCCCGAATAGTTGATATACGGTTTGCTACGAATATTTTCGGTCGGTTTGAGATGTTACGAATCAGTTGTAGGACTACCATAGAGTCGGTCCACAATATTCTGGAGTCGATCTCTATTGTCGATTCAAGTTCTATCTGACGCAACAGCTTAACGGCTAGAACCGCTGCCGCCAGCTCGAGTCTGGGAATAGTGATAGCTTTAAGAGGGGCAACGCTCGACTTCCTCATCAAGAATGCTGTGGTCGAAACACTATGCCTGTCACTCATGCGTAAATATACTACCGCTCCACAGCCATACTGTGATGCGTCTGAAAACCAGTGTAGTTGGTATTGTCTGGTGGGCTCTAATGCGGCTGGGACTAAGCAACGGGGAATTTTGATTCCGTTAATCTCTTGCAGTTGCTGGACCCAATCTGTCCATCGTTCATTGTGACAACTGTCGAGTTTGTCGTCCCATCCTAATTTCAGTCGACATAGTTCTTGTAGCAACAGCTTTGCTGGAAGCAAGGCAGGTGCCCCAAAGCCTAACGGGTCATACAACGAGGTGACGTATGACAGGATTGATCTTTTATTGATCACAGGTTCAGGTGGTTTGGTAGTAAAACTGAACGTATCTGACGTCCTGTCTCACTCGACGCCGAGAGTCCTATACGTATTTGTCGGTTTCAAGTCCAGACACAGGTTTTTGTCGGCCTGGTCTTTGACCGGTACATCAATAAGGGCATCGGCCAAGTTGCTACGCCACTTCGCCAGGTGAAAGCCCGATTCCCGGAGCGCCGACTGTAAATGGCTCATCGCTAGTCAGAGCTCTCTAACCCATTCGCAGTTAATGAGGAGATCTTCAACATAAAAGGACCTTTGTAGATACTCAGGATCAAATTCTAATGATTGGTTCGTATTACTGGTAACTGCTCTGTTCAGAACTAATACGGCGCAACATGGTAAGGGAGTTGCTCCGAAGGGGTGCACAGTCTTTTGGTATACTTCTGGTGCACGTTCCAAGTCTCCTTCTGTCCACTACAAGAACCTAAGGCATGAGCGCTGATGTTGAGGTACCTTTACTTGATGAAATATCGCTTCAGTATCCGTCACTACAGCAAAAGTGTGTCCTCGAAACCGTGTTATTACTCCGCATAGGTTATTTGTGAGGTCTGGGCCGGAAAATAACTGAAGGTTTAAAGAGGTGTTCTGATAATTACTTGCACAGTCGAAAACAAACCTCAGTTTTTCTGGTTTCATGGGGTTGATTACATGGTGATGCGGCAAATACCAAACTTGACTCGAGACTTCCTCCATAGCATGTTGACACCTTTCAGCGTAACCTTTGACTATGTAACTATTCATCATCTCAGCATGGCGTTCTTTGAGGTCAGCGTGTTTCATTAGTCGAATCTTCAGCCACAACAAACGTCTACGTGCTGTCGATTGGTTGTTCCGAAGGCTTAGGCAACCATCTTTCCAGGGCAATGGAACTTCAAATTGGCCGTTAAAGAACCGAGTAGTTGATTCTAGGGTTTTGAGGACTTGCTTATCTTCTGCTGATGTCGATTTACCAAAAACGGTAGGCTCGCCGAACTCCGAGGCCCACATTGCCTCTAATCGGTCCATAAGAGGGTCACCCTCATCTATATAGTCAACACGAAACTCTCTTTGGTCACGGCTAAAGACCGGTCCCACTACGGTCCAACCGAGGGACGGAAGTATAGCGTAAGGATTTTCTTTTTCTGCCTTATCGATATTCTAGCACCCAATGTGCCTCTGGTACATTCATACCTATCAGTATCGATACCCTCCCGCCTTCAGTTGTTGGTTGGTTGATGCCGCGCAGATGAGCCCAATCGTTGGTTTGACCAGGAACAAAACGTTTTAACTCGGGGAGCTGTTGGACTGTCCAGGCTTGCTAGATTTTTATACGCTCCTCTTCTTCTAAGGAACATAGCCAAAAACCAACCACCTCAGAATTTATCTCAGTTGTCTGAATGGTGGTTGAAACTGAGAGCGGGGCTGGTTGTCTGGCCAAACCCAAGTCATTCGCCAGGTTCTTGTCTATAGGTGTGGAGTCGGAAACTTCGTCTAGGAACGCATAGGTTTTTACTGATCCTAGTGGCCCTAACACCTAGACTGATATGATCCCAAAAGAGGCCGTACACTTTTCAGCTGAAGTCGCATGACAGCGGGCTTTGTCTTGGATAGTTACCGGATTCCGCCCCGTACTCACTAGCTCTTGCGGGTGTAGTAAGGAGTGGTGACTCAGCGTACAACATCCTACACCACAGGTCACGCGTGGCCTGCAATTGGCGGACTCGTGATTCGGTTTCAGAGATAAATGACACAGATTTAACCTCCACAAAGGAAAGTTTCTCAGGTAAACTCAACGCTATGAACTTCCCACACTGATCCGTGTAATGGTCTCCCTCACATTGCATACAGCATCTGCGCGCCATTGTCGGCTTAACGGAAGGTGCTAGAGTTGTTTGTATGTGGTGCAATGACGCTTTGTGCTGTGCTTTTCGAACAGCGGGAGATCGTGCTTGTGAGTTCGGCCAAGTGACATAAGAGGATTGATGAACCATTTGTACATCAGCCCTCTCAACTACAAATTCCGTCAAATCGGAGAAGGTTGGCTCTCGGCCTAGTCGTAAAATAGATGCAACGACCTCAGACCACTTAAACTGGAGGGCTTGAGGCAGTCTGCGTACAATTTCCAAAAGCGTTCTAGAAGCATTCAGGTCAGCAACACGATTTAACTGACGCAGAGTTTTTTGGCAGTTCCTCATTTCCCCGGCCAATTTCATCAGCACCATTGGGTCCATGGCTTTATTGACGGGCCCGTCCGCGAGGCTATCTAGGTGTACCCTGGCTATCACGTGGGCTTGGCCAAACCTCCTACGGAGAGTTTCTAAGGCCCCTTGGTAGCCTTCTCTTTGTTCCAGGATAGAACAGCTTTCAATGGCTTCTTTAGCCTCGCCCTTACAGTAGTGAATTAAACACGATAGGTGACAATCGTCATCCACGTCCCGTTTCCCAAAGGCACTATCAAAACTTCTCATGAGCAGCCAATACTTTCTCGGGTTTCCATCAAACAAATCATTTTTCTTTGTGATTTAGTGAACGAATGAGATATGGGTACTTGGCGAAACTTCTGACAACCAACGATCTTATTTGATGAAAACGACGGTGTATCAAACCCAGAAACCGCCGGGGCACTGGCCCCAAATGGCAGAGTAGACAGTGGCCGCGGTCGTTCGACCACTGGGGACTCACCACCTGCTGGTTTCTCGTCGACTTTGGTAGCTCTTGCGTACTGATCCTCATCTTTTACACTCTTCATGTTGAACTAGCACTCCGAAATCCGCAAACGTGCTTTAAATTCATTGAGAATATCCATGGTTTCCTCCGACTCAGTCGTGTAATGTTCCAGGTCGGGGGCAGATAAAGACTTGTCTGAATGGGTCTGCATTGCTTGGGAACTTGGCTAACTGTAAGCGAAATCTTTTCGACCGTAAACTTTGACAATTTCAATTGAATTCAGCTCAGATTCGTACGACCTAGCCGCTTTCAGCCTTTCTAGGGTGCTCCTTCTCGGTGTGGCTCACTTCGAGTCTCAAACAAATTTCAAGAGACTTCGATTGAAAGGCGTAATAATCCGGAACACGGTTCTGTGTTCGGTACAACGGTAATGAACAGTAAATATCCGAAACATGCAGCCAAATTTTGAATCGAGCGAGACACAGATCGTGCATAGTAGATTTACTGTTAAACCAGGTGGCAGCGTCATATGTTCATTTAAACAAATGCAGGTCATTGCCAGAAAGAGGGAAACGGATAAAACAGTTCAAATCACATGAAAGAGTACGACCGACCCAATGTAAAATAAAATGAACCGAATCCTCACACTACTGTCAGAATGTGATTAAAGACCAATCACGAATTGCGACTGAGTCCAGTAAAACGACCAAATCTGGGCCAACAACATGGGGGAAGAACGTGGAAGAGATCAACGTGTAGACTGTTACAACTAACAACCTGTTAGTAGCCAGTAAGAAAAACGTATAGATCATAAGAAAAGTACAATCATCATCATCATCATCATCATCATCATCATCATCATCATCATCATCATCATCATCATCATCATCATCATCATCATCATCATCATCATCATCATCATCATCATCATCATCATCATCATCATCATCATCATCATCATCATCATCATCATCATCATCATCATCATCATCATCATCATCATCATCATCATCATCATCATCATCATCATCATCATCATCATCATCATCATCAACAACAACAACAACATCATGATCATCATCATCTGGACAACCGTCCGATTCGTCAGGGTATTCTTCGCCATCATCAACTTCATCGTGTTCATCAACCGAATAATGGTGGTCATATACTGACTCCTTCGTCTATTCGACCGATTCATCGTCTTCGTGATCTTCCTTTTTGTGGTGATCAACATCATCATCCTCCTCGTCATCGTCATCATTCCTATCATCATCCTGCTTGCCATTAGCTAGCCCACGAAAATCCTCTCCATCACCAGAATCATCTTCCTCAGTCCTCGGATTGTTATAATGATGATCAACAGCAGCCATATCATCATTAGCTGCATCTCAATTATCAACTTTTTTCGTATAATAAACGGCGTCGTCACCGTCATTCGAATCTTTTTCCTAATGTTCATTCGATTCTTAGTCATCATTATCAAAATCATCACCATCATCATGATCATAATCATCGTCCTCATCATCATCGTCGGACTGTAATCATGCGCAAACGTGGAATACTATAGCTGGAATCCGAGCGCCTAATTTCAAAAATGCCAGTGAATTTTTCATTTCTGAGCGTCCTTTTTAGTGCTACGGCCAACATGTTCTCCACTGAATACAAAGTAGCAAACAATCAAATCATGGCTGTGCCTGGCTGTATTCCAAAAGGACATTAGAATAGTATACAAATATTGTTACGGCGCGGCTGAATGCCATTCACATTATTTATTTATTTAATCAGAGCCTATTGGGCTGACATGATTTTTTCCGAAACAGTTATCTCTACTGCGACCTAGGTTTGTAGTTATCGTAAACTGGCGTCGGCCACAGTAATTTCCAACCACAGGTGGGTGCAAATATTATTAGAGTTTGGTTCGCACAAACCCAGTTCCCTTACTATCTGAAATGACTTCAGTTAGAATAAAGCAATCACTTTCAGTCTTTGTAATGCCTGATGATTCGAGGACTTTCTGATTACACTGTCTTTCGCCCTTATGTATGATTCTTGTCTTAGGGACCTCGGGGATCCCTGGTTATACTGCAGCACAAACCGAGAACTCATAGTGTTAAAACATTCTACTCATATCACCATAACCTCAGGTGCTTCACTGACGGTTCTCTGCTCTTAGTTCAAGGCAGTCTGACCTGTTCTTTTTGATTTGACATATAATTTATCACCCACGCCGATGACTTGGTTTAAAAAGATGGGCTGTGACATGACACACAAGAAAGAGGTTTCATTGAACTAGCACACACACACACATCCTGATAGTTTTATGATGTGTGATGTCTAATCAGAGGGCACTGGTGATCTCCAGCGTTTACCATTGGTGGCACTTCCTTATTCGCGATTCTAATAATCGGAGTGCATCCAAATACACAGGAAACAATAGCTGAGCAGAATATTTCAATCATCGCACATAGTAAACGTCTTCTAACTGTGTCCGATATGGCTTTTCCTTTGAATGGCACGCCGATAAATCCTTTCTTCTTGGGGACATCGTACCTTGGACCATACTTCACCTATTGGGACCTTATGTCGTTCTCCACTCCAAATCTCAGGATATCATTGCCCGTTATCCCCAATAGTACGAAGGGCGTGTGGGGCTTGAGGTATCCGTTCTACTGACCTCATGAATAAAGAAGTTATAAAAAAGAACACTGATCTATCTTCCAGATTTTGCACTATGAGGCGTTCAGGGTAACCGTTTCTCCTGAGTGATTTTAACTACGCTTAGTTCTTCTGTGGTCTTTTGTGGGCATATTTTCCCCACTCGCTGAGCCGAAAATTGAAAAACGTTCTTGTGTCTAGTAAAGCCAGAATGCATATAGCTGGCGTACTGTCCAGTCTGTTTGTTTTAAGTGTGTCCTTATTTTCAACAGGGCCTTTGGCTTCCCTGTGTATTGCGACATCCAGGAAGGCCGACTTGTCTTTCTTTTCTGTATCTAACGTGAATCGAATGGCTTAGTATGCCTTGTTGAATGTGTTTCTTTTTTTGCTGCACCGGTATCTTTATCCGTAAGACATAATGTGTAATCAATGCAGTCGTTGAAGCTCATTCCTTTGAACTCCTGTTGTAAAGTTGCGTTATCTCTGTTGAAACTGGCATTGGTGGTGATTCTAGAGCTATCCCACCTTGTTAGAGGTCAGACCTTCCGTTAAACAGAAACTGGACGTCGGAATTACTTCTGGGAAGGGGTTAGTTCAAATTCTTCGACGGTGTCTATTGAAAATCTGTTGGCTTCTGTGTAGTGGCAAGTGAAATCAATGGTCTCTAAGAGGAGTACACTGGTGGAAATCGACTTCCCGTCCGGAGAAAACATTTAATCACTGTTTATGTGTCCGTGATTGATGGGTTCGACCAACTCAAAGAAAGTTATAAAACAGGTCATGGCTGGATTTCTGTGCGTGGCTTCTAACTGAGTTGAGATATGCAACTAATGCACCCTACACTGACCGAAAGGTGGGGCAACTATCCTAAAAAATTAAGAGACTTTATCCACGGTTACTACAACACCAGGATACAGTAACCATAGGGGGTACCATTCTTGGGCACCTGGTGGACTCAGGTCATCAAATAAATATAGGTTCGGCACTCCAAATTGTTTATCAAGTGCCTCCTCCCCCCCCTCCCCAGTCTCCAACACATACATTTACACACACTGGTCACCGCAAGGGTGGTCAGCTTCCGTAACGCCGTCCAGTTACCCTGGCCGCAAGTGGACTACATGCATCCTAGTGACTCAGGTCCGAACCATATGATTGTCCCGACCTAGTCGGGCAGGTTAACACGTGGAGCTAATCACAATACCGCTGCCACACAACTGCCGTCTAGTCAGACTGATTCTTGACCACTTCAACATAGTCATTTCCGTTATGCTAAATGCAGAATACAGAATGGATCATTGAAACATTTGTTTGTCGTGACAACTTGTCCTGATGTCACAGTATGCAAATGCCACAGCATTATGAGCGACCGTACTCCCGTCTGAAGGTATCAACCACCACTGATTAGTGCTTCAGTTATTGGCCTTACCCCGACCCGTGGGGACTCCCAGTTAGATTATTTCACCAAAATTCGAAAAAGAGTCTTATTCCTCAGAATCAGCGAATCCCTCAGCACCAGTGATCAAAGCAACATAATCCTTCGGGTAAAAATACCATTACCTTTTCCAAGTACGCCATCTGAATTTCTGGCCCATAACTATGGTCCGTCTTGGTTAGAATTCTTCTGTTAACAGAGCCTTTATTCGTGACGTTGTCGTTGGAAAGTAATCAAGACGGTTTACCAAGTGAATAAAATATAATGCCTAAAACTTACGGGTTACTCAATATCGAAGGACTAATAGCGAAAATAAGAACCATTACTGGAGGGAAGGTAAAAGAGCTCGAAGGTAACCAGACCTTAGTAGCACGGCACCTAATTATATGATAGTCCGTAGCGCTGTGTGCAATAATGTGTGTCTGCTGTATAACCAGCCCTCTGGTCCAACTCATTTGTTTATGACTCACGCATTCCCAGCTATGTGTAGCTAAACCCTGAGGAAACTTATCTGAATACTGACGTGGATAATTTGTAGTCAAAATTGAATCTTTTAGTTCTTCTAATAGAACAAACAGAATTTCACGACCGCTTTGCCACCTTTAATAATTTCAAACATAGTAGCGATTTCAGTGCCATTTTTCTACTCTTTGGACGAGCTTGACTGTTTATCTGTATCGTACCTTCTCCCCCGTTCTGACCATATCACCAACACGAAAGCTTTCGTTGCACTGCAAAGTCCACAAAACCTAGCTATTTCCTATGAATCATCCCAACCTCTCCTTGTATTATTAACTGGTGACAGTCTTTACATCAATACAGGATATGTCAACCAAACCTCAGTGTACCCACTAGTCTTGAACAAGTGTAACCGCGGTCACAGAAATGTCGATAGACTATAATCTTTTCGGGCAATGCTTTTACAGAACAAAAAACACCCACCTATAACATTTATGGCACAACTTATTTTTCGATACACTCCAAACTGATCACGGTTCCGATAATATTTGTCTTGCCCTGACGTGTGATGATTCCCAGTTATATTGCATCATGACAAATCATCCGAAACTGGGTTACATAAGACTGAATACAACCATTACCACCAGTGGTCATTATACCTCACCTCTTCGTCTGAAAGTACACCATAAATACGGCCATTTATCATAAACTCAGATCAAATAGACCCAAATTTATTATCGTAAATTGTATAAAGGAAAAGGTTCATTCCGTAACATTTCCTTGTTTTCTGCCACCTTCTGGTTACAAAGTAGCTTAAGCCATTCTCTTTTAGTAAATTTTGCAGCCGTAATTATAAACCACGTATTTACCATTTGCCACCTCTTTGAAGTGTTTTAATCCTATCTAGAAAGGGGTCTCATCAATTCTGAAAGGAATTTGCAGGAAGGAGGAGCTAGCATACACCTGGGGTCCGTAGACCATCAAGCTTGGCGAACGAACAGATCAAACATCGGAATACATTTCCAAACAGGTTCTGCGCACCCATGGCCAGGAGACGAGCCTCGGCCGCGGAAACAAGAATGCTAAATGTACGATTTTTCAGTTTACTAGCTACTCGGAAGATACTCTAACAGTTTTAAAAAGCTAACAATTGAGAAATTGGAAAATTAGCCCACAAGCAAGTTCCGAACTTCTCAATTTCATCAAATTAACCAGAGCTTCTGAACCAGATGGCTCATCTTCAGCAGTAAGCAACTAATAGACTGGATTGTTCTGTAAATTACTGACTTGTATCGTCAACTACTCTATTGGATCGATGTCCATTTCTGACCGTTGGCTTACTGTCACTATCATTTTCATGATGGAAACATCCAGAAAACAAATGGAAGCGAAGAAGTTCGGTCCAATACACCTTCCTCGTTGGCATTTAATATATTTGAACTTTCTGTACTGCAGCGCACTTAAAACAATGTGAGAAGTCTCACTGACGAATACCGATATGCGTACAAAATATGGCGTCACATGATTGATGCGTACGTAGTAAGGTTATTCGCAAAATCCCAGTGATTCATGTGAGCAGTCTGGTGTGTATTTCACGTTCACACATCAGCGTTTAAAAGTGCTGCGATCCTTCCCTTTTAAAATATTCAAAGTTTTATTTACCTCAATTAGGTAGTATACCAGCATCAAGGTCACCTCTCGGGAAGAACACAAAGTAAAGCATTTGGCAGAAGAGTCCCCAAAAACAGTCAAGCAATGCCGGTGATCTTCAAGGAGCTGTTCTCACTCCTCAGTTGTTCCTTGCTTAAAATAACGAAATAAAACAACCCAATCAGCTCGTGTTTTTTACACGAAGGCGACATTATTTTGGTTATGGCAGTCTCCCGGCATGATGATTAAAATAAAGTTACTGGAAATCATCCATATGTTCAAAAGCTTTCTGGGTAATATGAAATTCTGCCAAACAATCACAAAATCACGCGAGTGCATTCTCAAGCTATGGTGGACATTTATGGAAAATAACCATACCATAAATTCTCCCCTTTCAGCAAGGGTGAAAAAATTGAAATAAAATCGCTCAATGAACAGGAAGAACTCCATTGATATCAGCAAATCAAAATTACAGCTGAAAACTGCCTACGGTTGTCCTTTCGAATTCCCGAATTACTGCAGTTAAGTGCTCAGCCCTCAGCCATTTTTATATCTCCATAAGGCAGCGTATATGTCAAGCAGTTCTATATTATTCTCTCCTAATTTTCCCTGGCCTGATCAAAAAGGTTTACACTACTATTCGTAGAGGTCAGAGCATCAAGTCTAGAATCTGGAATCGCCTTTAGAGGACTCATATGAGACATATGATTAACAAATGATAGTGTGTGTAGGACTAGCGGATAACAGCAACCCGAACTGCTAACAGCCACTGCATTCCAAATGTTCTCTGAGTTAATCACACCCGTTGACCAATTTCATGTTTCCATGGGTTTCACTGAAACAATCCCTGTACAGTCTGTATAGTAAGTCCGGAGACAGTCAATTTCGATCGAATTTCAATTTTGATTACTGAAATAGTTGTCAATAGCCAAAATTCAATCAACTTCATGGAAAAATCCGATGGAGTGCACCCCTGAACAGAGGATCAACGACGCTATTCCTTACTATTTTTGGCTGTCACGAAGGTCTTCCATGTGGATGAACAAATGCTTTTTGGAAGGTCTGTACCATCGTGATGGCTTGCAGTGCTTTTGGAGTTGTATACTACTTTAAATCAATCAGCTGCAAACTGCGTCGTACACGGCAACAATATGACGCACCAAATAGAAATTAATTAATTTCTATTTTCGCTGATAGCTGTACAAAGAGCCTTGAAGGTTCCCACTTTTGCAGTGGTCGAAGTGCAGTCGCATTCTAACGTTTATCGAGTGGGTTCACTGCCACTCACATTGTGCCCTAATCACAGGTTCCCCATATAGATTCAGCATTTTCTTCCGATGTGTCCACTTTCGAAAAATTGGTCTCTGTTATGTCTTTGCTTGGTTTTCATAACAGTATACGTTTAATCCGGCTGGTTAGTTATAATACATCGTCTGTCAGATAAACATGATATCTTTCATTATAACTTACCCATAGTTAAAAGAAATCCAATAAAATAATTAATAGCCACGTGCTAGCGACCATAATATTGTTCCTTATATAACTTGGCAAAAGTGGACATTGAACCTGAAGTGTGAAACAGTAAGTTGCCAGTTTCCCAAAAAACTATGATTCCATCCTTTGACCCCCAGACGTTCATTTGTCAATTCATTAGGCTTTTATTGATATTACTCTCTCATAAATGTTCACAGATATTCTTGAGATCTTTGAGTCCTTATGATTAAAATTACTACAAAAAGACACACGTACATGAACCAGTATAGCAGTTGCCATATTGACACTGGATGAAGATGGAGCTTCTGTGGCCTCTATCCAAATTACCAAACAGAGGTTGCAAAGGCGACGAAACTAATAACTTATATATTTGGTCAAGCAGTGTACTGGATTTTACCGAAAGCATTAGGCTATTCCTCTCTTGTGCTTCTCCGAAGACTTGCGACTCCGGTTTAATGGCTGCCTTCGCGCAGTTCTTGGAAAGAGGCAGGAGATGGTTACTAAGCAGTAGGCTTAAACAGTATGTTGATCCACTGGGGTTAACCCATGAAAGTTCATTCTAATGGGAAAAAATATACTCACCAAAAGTCTGAAACTGTAATTTGTATCTATTTTTTGACTGTCTGCTCCATGTAGCTGCTGTTATCATTACCCATAGTCTCAGAGAAAATTCAGTTTTCGTTTCAGTCTTGTTTTCTCACTCTGTTCACGGTTAACATTAGTACATTCTAAGGGAGTGTTCTGCTGCAATCAAATTTTTGAACCAAGCCTATTTGTTTACTAGCGTGTTGGGGGCTATCAGTAAGCCTTCACACTGAACAATTTATCTGGTTTTCTGTGAGTCTTATAGTGAGCCGCACTAACCAAATACACGAAACGGTGCTCAACAAGCAAAGGTAGCTGCTCCTGAATGGACTGACGAGGTCTATTGCTTGATCTGATGGCCAAAAGAGGACACTGTTCATCCTAACAAGGTAGCATAGACCCCTGGGTCATGATTACTTCTATCGAATGGCGAACAAGCTCTTAGAAAGCCAAATGCAACCATGCATAGCGGATGCTTTGGGTATCCCGGATTGACAGACCACCATCCAAAAAGAGTATGAATCGCTTGGTCCGCCACCGGCTCTCAACCTGCGATCTCCTTGTTGCTTGATGGGTAGTACTCGATAGTGCAAGGGCTAGAGTTACAATCTCTAACAAAAGCCGGGTGACATTTGAGATGCCACTTTGTAGACTATTCCCAAGACTTTTCATGGATTCTGCAGCTACAGTACATAATCAGTCTCACCTATGACCACGTTGGTTGGCAGGGGCATTCCGCAACTTCCACGAGGCCGGCTCAGCCCCTCGTAGGAGACAGTCGCGTAAAAGAAAAAAAGTAAGCAATTGTTTTGCATCCTAATCTCTGAAAGGAAAAGCAAAATAAGTTGAGATGATGCTGAATAGCTTTAGACGCAGAGTGATCACACTACTATTCGGTACTACTAAACTGGGTTTTATCCGCACCTCTTTTCTTTTATTTCTAAACCGAGCAAACGTGGTCATGTGATTGCCTCGAATTAAAACTAACCCATTATCGTACGGACACTACAAGCACCCGTTTTACGAGACAGCAGCAGATTACCGACTGGAGATTTATTCTCAAAGTAGACGCGACTACCATTAGCAAGATATGCAACACTGTAATCCTTTTTGATGACAAACAAAATTTAGGTTTTTTTCACGAAGTCTTATGAGCCAGGGATAAATTTACTGTCAGTTTCACCCTTCTGTACTCAATTATTTTCACAATATATTATTCAGTATACTAACTTTGAGACTTTGGATTTCTGAGAGACCAAGCAATATCTATGAGTAACGCTGCGTCAGGTCTTTCTGGCAGATTCAAATGATTATAGAGGTTGGGAAATTAAAATCTATGAGAAGCACCTTAGAACAAAATTCAGTTCAATGGCCTCCTCAACAAGCACAACAAGATTACCAATGAAAGCGTCAGTTGTTCATCGAATGCGATCATCTGCCACCGTTAGTCGTAGTAATCGGGCTATGAAGCTTTGATGAATACAGCCTAGTCACCGATGGGATTTCAGATTCATCGTAGTACCTTTTATGACAGGCACATTTTGTTAATATAATTCTCAGTCACCAGTGGCTTCGACTTTATGGTGGTTTATCGTGTTAGGGATATCTAAATGAAAAGACAGTCTCGCCGAGCGACCCCGAAGACTGCGCGTTAACGATGGATAAATCTTTGAAATAATAGGGTTTGCGCATGAAATTCCACTTCACCGTGATTCAGTTTGATATTGCGAATGTTAAAGGAGCTGGCACTGACTCTTCAGGACAGCCACATTAAGAACTGATTACAAAGTATGGAATGTGCTTCTCATACTCCAAAACAGATACCTGAAATTATCCCGTACGCAAAGTAGCACCTGGATGAGTCTACTCTGCGAAATGGCAGAAACAAATATGAAACAATATCCACACAGCTTATCCGTACAGGGTGTATACGACGCACAGGACGCTAGGGGGCATGATCACATTGCTAGCTTTCGAGGTCATTCGGGTATTTGCGTTAGAATCCTTTCCCTGCCTACATGGCTTGTGAATTGTCACTTTTTATAGCCTGTTGAAAACATCTTGCAGACCTATGTGCATCTGATTTGAACCCACTTGCACCACCTCCGTTCCAAATGCTTCTAATATGATAATATTACGCCGCAAAATGAGTCTTACTCGAAATGTTTCAAAGTTTTAAAAACTGGTAATGATCTCGCTCTAATTTCCCCAATTCGGAACAATCTACTGTCTGGTACTCCAGCTTGTCATCTGTGGCCACCTTAAGCACTGGTCATTTAGCTGCATTGTATTCTTTCATGATCTGAAGGAAAGCGACTTCGGCCATCCTACCAAATTTCTCAAAGCCCCTTCTTTTGGTAGGTGTGCTGAAATTTCCATTCGCAAACACACGCCTACGGAAAACAGATTTGTGAAGAAGGTAGCTTTCAGGGGTTTTTATTCATTCCAGTGTAAAGTAACATATGAGACAAAATACACGAGGGAATCGTTAAATGGCCGAATGGTCCAGATGAATGCGGAAACTCCGAAGTAGACGCAGCTTTAGAAGGCATTATATATATCTCCTTCATACAAATGGTGACGAGTTGGCAGATGTCGTACACATAAAACTCTCAGACGTTGCTTCACTACGTATTTTGTCCACTTCTGGGCCGTCGGTGTGCTTGCCACTAAGAGACACCGAGCATGATTCTGCAGCCAATCTTTTTTTTCTCATACTCCAAAACAGATACCTGAAATTATCCCGTACGCAAAGTAGCACCTGGATGAGTCTACTCTGCGAAATGGCAGAAACAAATATGAAACAATATCCACACAGCTTATCCGTACAGGGTGTATACGACGCACAGGACGCTAGGGGGCATGATCACATTGCTAGCTTTCGAGGTCATTCGGGTATTTGCGTTAGAATCCTTTCCCTGCCTACATGGCTTGTGAATTGTCACTTTTTATAGCCTGTTGAAAACATCTTGCAGACCTATGTGCATCTGATTTGAACCCACTTGCACCACCTCCGTTCCAAATGCTTCTAATATGATAATATTACGCCGCAAAATGAGTCTTACTCGAAATGTTTCAAAGTTTTAAAAACTGGTAATGATCTCGCTCTAATTTCCCCAATTCGGAACAATCTACTGTCTGGTACTCCAGCTTGTCATCTGTGGCCACCTTAAGCACTGGTCATTTAGCTGCATTGTATTCTTTCATGATCTGAAGGAAAGCGACTTCGGCCATCCTACCAAATTTCTCAAAGCCCCTTCTTTTGGTAGGTGTGCTGAAATTTCCATTCGCAAACACACGCCTACGGAAAACAGATTTGTGAAGAAGGTAGCTTTCAGGGGTTTTTATTCATTCCAGTGTAAAGTAACATATGAGACAAAATACACGAGGGAATCGTTAAATGGCCGAATGGTCCAGATGAATGCGGAAACTCCGAAGTAGACGCAGCTTTAGAAGGCATTATATATATCTCCTTCATACAAATGGTGACGAGTTGGCAGATGTCGTACACATAAAACTCTCAGACGTTGCTTCACTACGTATTTTGTCCACTTCTGGGCCGTCGGTGTGCTTGCCACTAAGAGACACCGAGCATGATTCTGCAGCCAATCTTTTTTTTCTCATACTCCAAAACAGATACCTGAAATTATCCCGTACGCAAAGTAGCACCTGGATGAGTCTACTCTGCGAAATGGCAGAAACAAATATGAAACAATATCCACACAGCTTATCCGTACAGGGTGTATACGACGCACAGGACGCTAGGGGGCATGATCACATTGCTAGCTTTCGAGGTCATTCGGGTATTTGCGTTAGAATCCTTTCCCTGCCTACATGGCTTGTGAATTGTCACTTTTTATAGCCTGTTGAAAACATCTTGCAGACCTATGTGCATCTGATTTGAACCCACTTGCACCACCTCCGTTCCAAATGCTTCTAATATGATAATATTACGCCGCAAAATGAGTCTTACTCGAAATGTTTCAAAGTTTTAAAAACTGGTAATGATCTCGCTCTAATTTCCCCAATTCGGAACAATCTACTGTCTGGTACTCCAGCTTGTCATCTGTGGCCACCTTAAGCACTGGTCATTTAGCTGCATTGTATTCTTTCATGATCTGAAGGAAAGCGACTTCGGCCATCCTACCAAATTTCTCAAAGCCCCTTCTTTTGGTAGGTGTGCTGAAATTTCCATTCGCAAACACACGCCTACGGAAAACAGATTTGTGAAGAAGGTAGCTTTCAGGGGTTTTTATTCATTCCAGTGTAAAGTAACATATGAGACAAAATACACGAGGGAATCGTTAAATGGCCGAATGGTCCAGATGAATGCGGAAACTCCGAAGTAGACGCAGCTTTAGAAGGCATTATATATATCTCCTTCATACAAATGGTGACGAGTTGGCAGATGTCGTACACATAAAACTCTCAGACGTTGCTTCACTACGTATTTTGTCCACTTCTGGGCCGTCGGTGTGCTTGCCACTAAGAGACACCGAGCATGATTCTGCAGCCAATCTTTTTTGTGATTTCTTGCTTTTACTGTGAAACAACGTACATCGGTCGCATAAACGGGCACCTGTCTGAACAAAACGGTAAGCTTCACCCGGAGTGGTTGAGGACCGGAGCAATTGCGTCGGTTACTGCCGTAATCATTTTTCACCTAGCTGAGACTAACCACACAGTGAAAGTGAGTGAAGCATTCCGCCCCCCTGTATGGGGACTGAAGTCGGCCATCCAGATCTGTGAGAGGTCGCATTTGGGTGGCCGTCGTGTATGCCTTCACAAACCCGCTGTGTGATTTCAGAATCAACTTGTTCATGTACTCAGTCTATCCTGGTCCACTCATCACCCAACCTTAGGTCCTGGACTATCCGAATTCTTACGCCCGTGGGCTGGGGTGCCTTAGATATCAGTTGGTAACGAACACTGAGCTTGCTGCCGACTGGGTCGATGATAGTGGATTATCAAGGGTCATCTCACCAAACGCATATTCCTTCTTAGGCCAACGCGACTGAAGTGCCTGAACGGTAATCGTTCTTGTGCGAAGTAACCAGGACTTCGGTAAATTTATTTATTGTTTTGAGAAAGACGCCCGACTGTGTCTTCTGTGTTAAATGCTCCACGTACGCAGATGAAGGGATAGACGATCACAATAAAAAAGGATATCGTCAGTAACACGGCACTGTCCGCGTAAAAAATAATCCGCTCATGGCGCAATTACCCCTGGTTGCCTTCTACAAGCTGGGGTTATTTGGTTGCTTATATTTGTGTTTTGGCGAGGAACGAAAATTCTGTCAAGGGAGCTGTCGGTTAGCCTGAACCATGTTGACTTCTACTCGTCTGCCCTCTCTTGTGGATCGTAACTCGAAATGAAACATCTCAGAGCCTATTTGGACAGTTTGTGTGGCGGCTGAGATCGGAAATTTGGAAAGCTGCCCAATCAGATTTAATTCATTCTTTTCAAGTACTTTCCTGTGAATGGGAATATCCGATTAGGAAAACAAATGGTTCTACTGATCACGGGCGCGTGGTAAGGCAAGATGTAATACTCCCAACAAAAATGTACGCGTGTAGGCTATAGTTTCATTAAAACCAACATTATCCTGGTTTTGAGCTGTTTTCACTTCGGTTGCTGATATATATATATATATATATATATATATATATATATATATATATACTGCAGGAGTTACGAAGCAATGAAAGTTGTCATGAGGTCAGATCCACTGGCATATTTTCGCCCACAACTTCCAACCATCGATGTGAGAATATCTCAGCTGATCCATAGTTTCGCAGTTGGACACACACCTTTGTAGTTCATTTTAACCTCTTCACGTGTCTCTAAAAAGTATAGTATATCAGGCATGCTTTTATTTTGTCCGCTGGTGTCGATCGAAGACTCTCCTGCAAGCAATATCAATGCATTCCCAAATTGTCTGGTTTCCGCGTAAATCATGCAACTATTGATCAAGGGCCCCGAGCGATTTTTTACGCGCCATTTTGCATTCATCCCAAACAGTACTTTTGGATTTCTGCAATACCTTGCCGAAGCCAGATGCTTTGGAAATGCTGCACTTGGGAGTATCCATGAACTTCATGTTCAGTGGCAATTCCAAAGCAGAGTAAGCAGTTCTTTCACCAGATGGCTACGTTACAGTTATTCAGGACGACACAGGAGCTATGACTGTCATTTTGCGGTCACATTGCTGCCATAATCAAATAAATAAGGAACTTTTTGCTAGATCCTCCAGGAGCATCTAACAAGATGTCCACAACTCCGTGGATAACAGTTTGCATTATTTGCTTGTAAATGTCATTTTGCTCAGGCTTTAGCCTAAGAGTGTTTGATTACACGTACAACAAAAGACCGCCCGTGTTCTGCTTCTGTCCACTACACAATTTCACATCCTATGGAGCGGCAAAAGGTCAATTTGTTGGTGACATTTCAAGATGATTGCGAACTTTGCTAGCGATTTCTAAGCACAAATCTCCAATCAATATCCTCGATTTATTATAGATTTCTGCTGTAAGATCCATGTCCATACTTGAATTCTCCTTCAGCTTTCTACGGAAAAATATTTTCAGCCTTGTGAGGTTTTTATTGCTCTTATAACTCTTGTGGAGATGAAGGAGAGCAAGTGCTCACAATCATTGCTACCAATGCTCCAATTCGATTGAGATGTGACGTGTCGCGCGCGTCAAAAATGCATACTTCTGTGTTGGTAGTTCCCTGATAAATTCAGAGCTTGACGTGCACCATGGAAAATGGCATGTGTAAGGCAGTTGACAATCCTCGCTCGCTAGAAGTAAGACCGGGCACACAGGCCAAAATAAGGAGAAGAAAGAAGCCTTCATCTTGATTGGAATGCACGGTGTACAGCCTACCTATCGTAGTTCCATTGAATGCGCCAGGTTGTCAGTCGACTCGCTGTCCTCGTTTGCGTCCTTCAGATAGTTTTTTACTTGCGTTCCATGTGTGATACGTAGGCAGTTCAGAACAAAACACTGGTTCCGCGAACTCATCAATTTGACAAAAAGTAAAAGGTAGGCGTTCTTGCAGCTAGCAGATTAAGGGCTGTTTGTTGTAAATTAGCAGCTGTGAACTAAACGCCTCTTCCGTGTTCTAGATGTACTGCTAAATGAACTACAGCTAGGCTTCTTTTATGTATGGGAAATGGAAGAATTTGCCGCCCAGCTTTCTTGCTACTTATGTGTCTTCCATCCTGATATTGTGCGATTTCATCGATATGTACGACCGCAGCCCTGTCACTTCTCTCTGGTTGCACTCCAAAAACTGTCATGTTGCTGCTTTTATCCATGTACTCACCAGTGTACTTCATCGATTTAACGGAGTTACATTATTTCACATTTATGTGCTTTTTGTATGTTTTCGATAGTAAAAACGAATACGGAACAATCTACCGGTTGTTTGCTTCGAATAAACCGTTCCCCACTAGTATGGTTGCTAGTTTACGGCCATCTTCTGCCGATCTTATTCCGTCTAAAGAATATCAATCTTTTCCTGTAACGGAGTTGGATGCTAATGCTCCAGAGCATTTTCCTTCCATCGTGCATGGTGAGGTTGGATCCAGTGTGCCGCAAGGTCCATGTAGTACGTTTTTCGACACAACTTCATGCAAATCCTTATCGACTAGTTCATCGGGTATTTCAGCATATATTACATCTTCGATTCAGTTTGAAGTGGTTTTGTTATAGAGCCTGACTGGTAAATGTGCCTGTGGCAACCCTATCTTTTGCCAGTCTTCTAAGTGCACAGACAAGAATACTATGTGATTTACAACTGAATCTCTCAGATGAGTGCATTCGTCAAAGCAAAGCTTGGTATGATTCAAAAGGATGAGTGATAAGGCCTTCTGTGTCGGTTTTTGCGAACACAGCATGTATTTGATAAAACAGCTGAAGGCATTGCAAAATGTGATTGTTTCTATCCTCTCGAGTCGGTATGAGTGGCGTTTCATTGGGCTTCCTTCTTCTATTTGCGCCTTCAATAATGACTGGGTTTAGAGTCTTACCGTTGAAGTGATGTCTGTTGCCACCATCCCTGAAAGTGATTTGATATTGCAGGGCTTCGTAGCACGGATCAATTTCTGCTACTTTTGTCAATTGATCGTTTCTCCGATGAAGAACTGTACCCCTAGGTTGTTAGAGATCTCCGACAATAACCATTCGCACTTCGGCTATAGATGGAGCCCTGAATATTCGCACGTATTCTCCAGCATGACTAGCAAAGTTGGGTATATCAAACGGCACCAAGTGAACTGCTGTTTTGAACAGGCACTCTAAATTGTTTTTTTCGTGAATAAGCGGTTGCAACTGGGAAACGATGGACCTTTTGAAGCAGGTAGAAATTCCAGAGAGCATTCAAATTGTCACGGCCATCACCGATATAACACATTGGTGTGAATTTATGTAGTCCATCTGCGAACGGGATCAGGGAGCCGGGTGTGTGGTAAATTTATTCTTTCTTCTTGGAAACTTCATTTGGAAGCACTAGCTATATTTCCCAATGTTAGTTAGGGAATGATTTGACTGGGTGATATATCCGGCAAGCAAGGTTTGTAATGGATCCGCCCCTTCCGCTAGGTGAGTCAGTCTAACGTTTCCGGTGGCGCCACACTTTGTTTTTTTCTCCAATAAACTGCGGGGCCTTTCAACAAGGACACAACTCGGTCATAACGTCAATGAGAACATGTCGGCTCAAACTATAATCGTTAGCTTGGTAGTACCTGGAAGGAAGCCCACTGTATTTGCATGATCGCTGAACATAGAGTCGTGTTTGACGCTGATTTGCTGTTTATGTTTGACCTCTTTCAGTCACCTCCAGCCTGCCGCTTTCAATCTGCTGAGAACACAACAGACCTGAAGCTGCAGAATGTGATCACCTTGCTCGTGATTGCTCATTCTCAAGTCTGGCCGCATCTTACTCTTCTACTTCCTCAGCAGGTATTTCAGTCATCCTTTGACTATTTACCTCGTTCGCTGATGCCCGTTCTTCCTCCTTCTTGCTTGCTATTACTCATCGAACGGTTTACGTTGTTTGAGTTCAACGAGCCAAGTTGGGTCTTCTGCGATTCGCCATTTGGATGAACCAGGGCAGATCAGAAGAAAGTTATAACAAAACCTCCTAAATCGCAAAAGGTTAGAACAGGAAAAAGAGAATCAAGAAATTTAACAAAAAATAAAAGATACTAACGGAATATTTCATTTCAAAAGGAGATGAATCTACACAACTCAATTTTCCCGCAAACTGCACTAAACGAATGAAGATACAATTATAAAATGAAGTGAAAAATACTTAAAAGGGAAAAAATGAACTATACCCACAAAATGAAAGTCACGGTAAACGTCACATCTCAATTCCAAAGCCATGGTACACAAAATAATTGGACCAGAATGAAAATTTAATTTACCAACGCGATTGAGACCATTCTAATGAAATCCTAAAATTGAAGGTTTGAAAATTGGAAATCGGAGACATTAGTACTCTGTGTTTTTTTTCATTTCGCTTCCAATAGATGGCTCTGCTTTTCAAAAAGGCCTGCTTTCACCTGCCGCAAGTGTGACATCTTTTAATTGGCAGATATATGAAAACACACGAGTATTGAAATATGGCGTTTCATCGAAATTTCAAAGCAAACGGTGAAGAAATTTGGGAGACTTAAGAATGTGAGCAAATGAAAGTTTGCCTTATCATATATATATATATATATATATATATATATATATATATATATATATATATATATATATATATATATATATAGACAAACTTGAAGCAGCTCTCGTGGACGAACGGAGTATTCGAATTTGAATGTGGCGTTAGAATAATTACAGTTTGTCAGTAGTTAGATTATTAAAATCTGGTCTCCTAGCCTAAAAAAGTGGAGTTTTCAGCATGTGCGTGGATTACGGTAGAATTCTAACAAATTTGTTTACGTAGTTTATTTTATGTAAGAAGAAAGGCGTAAAAGCTAAATCCGGCAATAACAATTAATATGCCGTCGCGGAACAGGAACACTGTGGTGAACAAAGGTCTACCTGAAACTCATGCTGAAGTGCGTTAATATGAAAGTTTTGTGCTCATCCATCATGGCACAAGGGAAGAACCATATAACTGCACATAACTAGCAAGTGGTGCCTAAGGTCTGAGAAAATAACCCATGTAGCTTGCTTCAAAGCCGCTAGCAATTATTCTCAAAATTCTGCCTTTATTCTTCAGGGTCTTCCACCATCTACTCGTCATAGAGTCCACCAAATTGGTAATGGGCTTATTTCCCATCTCGTGCTCCCCCATGTGTTCCATTTTTGGTACCGATGGCCGATGCTTGGGTAGCCCATTGACTTCACTCTTCAGAACACTTTCGATTGCGTTTAATTCTGGGCTATCTGACAGTCATTCTTTGAACTTAATCATGAAGTTGTGCCCACTTCCGTAGGTTAAATGGTGAATAATTAACGGACAAATTGTTTGGTGAACGTGTACCTACGAACCACTTGTGAATCATGTAATGAGGCATTATGCAGGGAAAACTATGACCTACGAAGACGGTATACTTTTATTGAATTCGAGGTATTTTTCGGTCATTTCGTTTAAGATTATCTATCTATTTAAGGTGCTCTAACTGAAGTCTACGAATGAGGCTGACCATGATTCAACCAGACAGAAATCAGTAATTTTGGTCAATGTCATATCTTGGTATTCAGCGGGATTATTTTTCCGGTGAATTTTTTCAATACAAATGATTTTCCCGACCCATTCAAGACCCATGTCATGCTAAGCTCTCGCTTGCAAAGTAACCTCGTCATCATAATGGTGGTCTCTGTTATTTGAATCCCTCGATGAAATTGATTTACACTCTTCTTCATATGGCGCATGTCAAACTTGGACTCCCTTAAAAGTATTTCTAGAAGACGTGAGCCTTGGATTGGGGCAAAATTTTTATTAAACTGTGAAAAGTTGCTTATATTAGCTGCCGCTTGTGTGAACGTTTTTTGAGGCTTATTTTCAGTACTTTGGGTAAGTTCCAAAGATCTATTCAAAATAAACACACTGAGAAATCAAACAAAACCGAAGCAGATTATCATCTCTGCATGCATTATCTTCAAGGGAGATTACAATTGATTTCCGATATCAAATTTCACCAAGTAATTCGGTAACTTTAAAATTAGTATGAGCTCCACCACGTAGGAGATTTATTGAAACTTTCGACCAGAACTGTTATTCTTCCTCTAATGAACTATGTTCGCGCATGCAGATACTTCACGAGGGCGGTATGTTCGGTATAAGCTCAGTTATCCATGATTCTGTCAGTCTAAATGAAGATCGGCAGAGTATATAAACAAGCTTAAAACTTTGAGCCTTGAAAATTCTTTTCCGTAATGTAAGTCACGGCCATCTTGTTTCAGATAGTGGTGGAAAAAAGGGTTTTTCTCTCAGGCATTTTTCTCACGTCAATAATCTGAGATAATTTCATTGGCCAATAACTTAACAGGAAGCTGCACGTTAATCCTTGGGGGTGCAAACATTGCTGATGAACACGAGATATCTGTACATTTGGAAACCAGGGAAATAGACTTTATCTCACAAATAATCGTTTTCCATGATGATATTTTAAAATCTTTTGTTAGGTAAATCAGTAAATTTGATCCCACAAGGCGTGAACGGTGGCAGATATTCCGTTATAGACTTGCACAAAAATAAATTAGTAATCAGCCATATAGCCGTGCGATCAGGAGTACACCTACAAGTAATTCAGTAAGTTGTCAGGATGAATATGCATCATTGGGTTTCATGATAACTGCACAGATTCTAAGATACTACCTCCGATGTTAGAAATTCTAAAGTGGGTAAGAAAGATATCAGGTATTTATGTCTTCAATTCGGTGATTATAACTTACGTTAGACAACGAAATATTGAGCAACAGTTTTGTTGCCATGAGTTTGTGTGAACACATTTACCATCCGATTTGCCTAACATATTTGTGTATAATCACGCAATTATTTGCGAGTAGTGTGTGGGATTGACGAATATTTGTTTAGCTGACTGTCCTTCGGACTCCACCTTTCACGCAAAAACCTCAGGTAGTCCGACCAACCTGCACTCAGAAGCACCAGACTCGAGTTTCGTTCTTGCTAGGGCTCATCAGTGGTGCATATCCTGTGCCACACCCAGGGCTTGAACCCGGGCCCTTTCACCTCGAAGGCAAGTGTGTTACCACTGAGCCACCCCTCTCCCATCCGGACTGATCCGAATCCCCAGGGTAAGCTTATTCAGATGTCGACCTCTAGGACAGCCAGAGATGCCCGACAGCTTCGAATGGAGACACGGTACCAGCCCCGTTAACTCCAAGCGAATGCCTCCCACACACGCCCTTGAGGTGAAAGGGCCCGGGTTCAAGCCCTGGGTGTGGCACAGGATATGCACCACTGATGAGCCCTAGCAAGAACGAAACTCGAGTCTGGTGCTTCCGAGTGCAGGTTGGTCGGACTACCTGAGGTTTTTGCGTGAAAGGTGGAGTCCGAAGGACAGTCAGCTAAACAAATATATTTGTACACTTCACCATCTTCTAACCTTTTGTCAACAGAGATGTATCCCGCTGCTGAGGTGTTTTTTCCAGAAGGTGCATGTATGTGGAGTCTGAAGGCAATTACCCTAAACGATAAGAAGTTGCCTGGGGTCACTTCTCAGACCGGTTTGGATTACTCGATAAATAAAACCGTTCACTCCATGAGTTGGAGAATAGCCCGCCCTAACCAGTTTCGTTCAATCCATCATTTCGGTCAGTCGTGTAAGCTAACTTTCGTCGGCTAGGTCAGACATGATTCTGGTTGTTCTCTTAACGAATTCTTCGCAACAAGAGCAAGGATAGGAAATGGGACGACCGCGCAGTTCATATTTAAATACTGGCTACATAAGTGGTTTCGTAGCAAAAATATTGTATGGTGTATGCTATCCCCTGGGTCAATGTTTACGCAACCAGCTCGGTTTTGAATTCGAGATGACTCCTACCCCTCACGGAATTTTGGGGTACTTGAATGGAGGGTTTGTTTTTGTGTTTACGGTATCCACGGGAACGATTTTCTCTAAGTGTTAGCCAATGATCAACAACACGGAACAGTAAATCCACAGTACTTGAGTTCTTGATGGCCATTCTGTGCGCATGAAGTCATTATCTTCCTCTTTACGGGAAAAATATAACCCAAATATAAACGAACAATGAATAACGTTCTGTCTGGTGATTGACTATAAGGATCCACCTTACCGGCTGGCCATACAAGATCTCAGGTACCGATGTGATGGATTCCATCCCCCAGAAACCGGGGTGGGGGTTTCAAATGAATTGAGCATGTATTTGAGAAGTCGGACACAAAAGATTGTTTGGTCATACTTTCTTTTATTGCAATCAACGATAGCTCAAAAGGACTGAGAGTATTTCTGAGGCTGAGGTTTGACCTTTTATCTGCGTATATCAGATGTATTAAAGAAATGCGTCATGGATACCAAGCAACATTTGGCACTGACAATGAAGGCAAAGGTATAATCTCTGACATCAATGAAGTTCCGATTGAGTTCTTCAAGATCAATCACTGACGAAAGTTTTTTTGATATTCTGACGCCCAGGTGTGTATGAGTCTTTCAGTTTTCCTCAGTGCATTTAGTTGTCTTAAATTTCGAAACATACATAACGTCAAGTTTTGTAGCTTGGCTTTGTCTGACTTGGAGCAAACCCTGATCACCGTGATAGTTTAGCTGGTAGAAAACATGACCGTTGAAAGGAAGGTCGGTGATCCGATTTCGGTTCGGAATGTAGAATTTTGAATGCGTATTATGCAAACTTATTCACAACGATGCACACTTACGCATCCGTGCTATTTGAACTCAAATATACCACGTTGCATCCAGAAACATGGTGCTTACAATGATGCTCTCCTTCATTTGGAAGAAAAGCTTGGTATCCATTTGAAAGACAGGAAGTAGGATGGTCTATCCGATTCCGCTTTGTGGAACAGGTATAATCTACATAAAGAAGTTGTGCTTTTTTAAGCCAATCAGACGGGTACAATATTCGGTCGATTCACTTTGGTAAACTGGGACTGTTATTTAAATCATTTGGGAAGTTCATGAATTTTTACTTTGCTTTTGGACGATACTAAGGGAAAAGCGTCAATCGCTAGGTAGTTACGCATTTTTCGCGGGCTTTTCGCAGGACTTGCAGCAATTTACAGACTTCCGTGGTGGCTAGATTTTGTGTTTGTCGGAAATTCTTTCAGTCGTGACACGTTCTGTTCTCATAAAATGCAAGATTACCATCTGATCTTGAACCTCAATACCTCTTAGGTTTTCACTTCAATTCAATTTATTCTTTATTGAATTGGATTTACCTAATTTCTGCCGACTGTTGCGAAAACTTAAATTCAGTGAAAAGATACCCAATCGGAAAAGACAACTTTCTGTCTATAATCCATAAGTGAACAGAAGACTGCAAAATCCCGTTCAATTTCTTAAAATCTACTGTCCTCTTCGGGACTACCTTTTCCACATTAATAACTGAGCTTTTTAGAGAACACTTATTTTTGCTAACATCAGTTTTAGGCTAATAAGGCTGTTGATGTAACTTACTGACGGAGGCTTACAAGCAACGTTTACGAAATCAGCATGATTGACTGAACTCGTAGCTTGCCGAACAGTTACCAAGTGAGAAAAGACTACAGCATTTCGATGTCAAAAACATGGGATCAGTGTCTACGAAACAATTATATTGTCAATAATGAGAAGTCCCTGGTGGAACCCAATAATCAATAGACATTTTTTATCACCGGAGGTAACCACTTTCGAGACAAACTGAATATGGGGTGTCAGTTTAGAGTTCTACGGATGTGAAATTTTGTGTGTATATGAGTGTGTTACAAAGTACAGTGATCGGGTGATTGGTTTTTACTCACGTTTTCTTGCATTTTCAGAGTCCGTTTTGCGGAAGCCAGCTAGCACGGTTGCCTGCGAGATGCATTTATTCGTCAATGATACCAGCACAGTCCTTATTCCGAGGATCTCTGTCCCATAATCTCGATTGACGCATGTGGAGTGGGAGCTGATTATCCAATCTCTGAAACATAAAAGCTCAACGTACGCTCGGATTATTATTGTGAAGATTTTGGTATTTTCGTGGTATATGCTATATCTTTCGGTTCGAGGAGTCGCCCTTTCAATTCCTTGAGGTTTTTCTGTCTGAAAGCTTTTGTTTCTTTTTCTTTTCTGTTGCTTAATTCTGATCGAATTTAGGGCTTTGGGATTATGAATAAATAATCTTCGTTAGAGAATCCACAAATTATTCAAAACCGTGCTTGCTCCTAGCTATTCGTGGTCAAGTTTCTTCCTACACAACTGACAACAGATCCACATATGCAAGCTATTATACCGGCTGTAAGTAGTATGTAAATGGGTGAACAATCTTCCCCGGAGGCACAGGACCGGTTTCGCGGATATTACCGTTGAGCAGGTGTGCGAACCGGATACTCCTTTACAGACCATATATATATGTATATATATATATATTTGTAAAGACGAAATTAATCAGTACATCTTAATTACGTGAAGCACAACTCACACTATTCACGTTTCTTAGTTTGCACGGATTATTTTAATCGCTTTCTCAAACTGTTTTACATAGAGAGAACGTTGACTTCCATCGCACGTGATGTTCGAATATCACACAGGTTCCCAGTAGGCTGATGTTATTTTTTTACCGGCTGAAGTACGGGAGATATGTATTTCCATTACTTCCTAGAGGGTAACCAGCAATCATACGGTAAAGGCTCCGGGATTTGTTGTGCAAATATTTACAGCCCAGATAAAAAACTTGGTATTGATATTGTTGAGGGCTATGAGGGCGGTTCTTTTCGAGTCCATGACCTCTCTCAATGGTGGAAAATGATGAACTGAGTTCATATAGTCCAGTAATTAATCGATCACTAATTAGATTAAACAAAGTTGGACTAATGAAGTGTGAGTCAGTTACTTCCGACTGATTCTGTATTGCATGCCTCTAAGTTAGCATGAAATGGACTTCGCAGACCAGTAGTGCGATTTTATCCCCTTGGAAAATTACACCCATAAAATGCACTTATATTTTATCAACCGAATTCTCGCCAGTATGTCGTCGAGAAGACCTTTTTAGACGAGAGCACATCTGCAGCTGTCTATGTGTATTGCTTGGCGTTTAAGAACAAGCAACTTGGCATAACCGTATACCTTCGGTACATTTTTGCTAGCCTGTACGGAGGCTCAACTTACGGTGTTAGCAGGTTTTACTGGACAATCCGCGTGTTTTCCTTGGATAACAACTAAGGGCTAGTTGAAACGATGCGTCAAATTGATTAGATCTTAGAGATGACTTGAATCGCGAGATGCAAGGATTAATTTTTGTATGCTTTGTTACATAGACGAAACAAGCTAGTTCACTCTGACGTAGGACAGGAAGCATCCTAACAGGTAAACACTATATCGTACGAATGTGAAATCTGTTCTGAAAATCCAAGTAACTGTCACAAAGACAAACATTTTGTGGATCAACAGTTTCTGGGAGTATAGTCACGGCCTAAGTCTTCTTATCAAATATGAATCAAAACAGGTTGAGTATATTTCAGTTTCAAATTTGTGCAATCGCCCGGAAAGCAGGACTCCGCTCAGCATTAAAATGAAGGTTCGTAAGTTTTTCACGATCATCAGAGCCCGGTTTCTCGTCGCCTTTTGCTGTCTCACCGAGAGGCGAGTAGCCGGTTGCCTTATGCCTCCCAACCTTTGGCTGCCTGTACATCCAAGGGCCTCCTGAGCTGCGAATGATTTGTTAATAAGTGTCCACTTATGTCATAACAAGCAGTGAACATGTGATTTCTAGCCTGTGGTTGTGAGATCAGATTCACTGAACTCATTGTGCACGCTTTCGACCTTAAGAGCTCTGTAACTAGACCATCTCGGGTATTCTTCAAGCCGCAGTGAAGTCAGTGGTACATGAACATTTATCAATTTTCCTCTCCCTAGAACCTGGTTCAGATAAGATATTTGTCTTGGGATGAAACGTATTTCCAGTACCCCACTATACTGTAGTTAACAACGGATCAATTTCTAACTGCCTTTATGTTCTTGCGGTAACTGGACAAACATCGGATTATATTAGTCAACTGCACCTTCATATCGGCAGAGTGTTAACATAATATCACAACATAAGCTTTTCATTTAATCCACTTGTATATCTAACAACACAAAGCAGTTGGCAATACTTGTCCGTAAAAGTAGCCTATTTGGTTTCACGTCTACAAAGTTAAGTACTTTTCCCTGAATCCTGTGTGTTTGTTATTCTAAGCATCAGGATATTCATTACTATGTGATAATTACGGTTTTTAATTTCCAAAATGGGACAGAGCACAATATTTTGTGCAATCTGATCAGAGCCAGTCACCAGTAAAATCAGCTGACTCTGAATGAGCTGGGATGGTCCAGTTCGCTCAGATATCCTTGTATAATTTAGGCAGTTTATCTTATCCTACTGGTCCGACTATCTCGGTCAGCTTTAATTAGGTAGCCTCAACGATATTTCAATTGATATCAGTCGGACTAGTATTTATAGTTACAAAACACAGCTAGATAACAAATGCTTTCAAGCCCAGGTTTGCGCTTTGCGTTTTGATAATCATGCCTAATGATAAGCAAAATGAAATTTAGCTGGATCATCCAACAAACCACTGAGACTCCGTAAGCGTTTAACTCTCCGATATCCAAGGAATATACGAAAATACCAAAGGTTTTTGGAAGATAGCTCACACCAAGCAAATAGGGGAACACGTCAAACAGGCCTCGCTGGACCAAGTGCAGGATAGAAAAAGCAGTGACATATCACAAATGATGCAATATCGAAGGCGACTGAGCATGGTTTAATGAGGTTGCTTCCACAAAAAGGGTGTACTTTTACAAGGCTTGTTACTTTTGTGCTATGTTAAACAGTCTGAACACAATGCAGCACAGTGCATAGGGTTTAAACCCTTACGATTTGAACGCCCTGCGCAACGGAAAGAAGCTTGCTGTATGCCTCAGAAAAAACATAACTCCTTATGTCAGCATATGCTTGTTCACTTCTAATGGTCAGAAAATTCGGATTTCGTTTATCAAGTGTGGCCTTAACAAAATGGTGGTGGTAAATAATATTCTCGCAATTTCTGCCCTGATGCCATTCCCGGTCTACTCATGAGTAGCTTGTACATGCACCATGGACCTCTAGAACTCGTTTTCTTTTCTGGTGCGCCAACATAATTTATATTCACTTTTTCCATGTGTATTGCATGAAAATTCTACGTTTATATCCCTGAATATTCTGTTTTAGGATTGTTTGTTTCTATTTCCAGAAACATTAGCTGAACGGTATCACATGCATGAAAACTACCTTCCGGGGGCTCAAAATCCCGACCACGAACTCTGTCGCTCATTCTAACTACAGATTATTTTTTATTCTGTGACGGAAGCTGTCATTTTCTGTTAGCTACCAAGCTCCTTGATTTATTGTCTTTGCCTTGCCCTCTCTGCTCCAACCTACAGTTGTGTTGGACTCCTTGTTGATGGAGCATCTTATGACGGCTCTATCCGAGTTTACTTGCTAGTTTTCCACACCGCTGGTCTTGGTTTCTCACCTATCTCTAAGTTGATTGCCTTTGTGTATTTATTCATATTGTATCACATAGAACCACGAAATTTCGATAAACACGGTTATTCAGTTGGAATTTGTTCTGCTGCCCACAGCCGTGTACGGACCATGTCTTGCGTGAAGGTAGTCAGTCTAAGTTCCTGCTAGTAAGACAGCTAGAGATATCGGATCAGTTTTTACAGAAACTGCTTCTGGCCAGTTGTGTTGAAATGAGATGGAGCATCATGTTATAGTCTCCATATTGATGAAGGCGATTTATTGATTACCTACCACGTGTTTGCAAGCGAGTGTATTACATAAACCTGACGAGGTTGCCTGCGCAACATGATCCATGGTGCATCTCATCCTCAAAGGCTTACCATGGGAATATGATTCATTCGTGCTAATCGCTCTCAGTTAGCACTAAGGTATCAGGAGTGGTTTGCTTTCACCGCACTGCTGATTTAGCTCTAAGCTGAGTGATGTTGATGGGGCGAAAGGTACAACTCTCCCAACCAGTGAGCGCTGACGTAACACGTAGTTTGAATTGCTTACGTTGTGGTGACAGACTACTCAGACGGTATACGGTTTTGCGTCCTGGGAAACTTTAATAAAACTGTTGTTGTGCCTACAGCTACTCAATTCACAGTCAGTCCTACTTACTACGAATGATTCCACTCTCCTATATGTCACTTACTTGCTCTCATCAGCAGTCGTCTTTAGACTGGATCAAAATGAACGACTCTACAAGGCATCGTGAGCCATAATAATCAGTTAAATATTTTTTGGGTGTAGATCTATGAGAAAGCAAGTACTCCAATGATGAACAAGCTACACCTTGAGATTGCAGACTATTCGGCAATCAAGTGCGTAATATGCCTAAATCTGTTCATTCTAATAGTTGGGAATGACAACAACTTTGGAATAAGATCAGTGCTGGAAGTCAGCCCACTTTTGCCACTCTCATTTGTTACTATGTGTTCTGAGGTCACCCACCAGTGCTGGAAAGAAGACTTCTCCGTTTCTGAACCATCTCGTTTTACTACCACAAAACTGAGTGTTGACGTAGGATACCAGAAGATCGCAGTCAAAAACATTGCACCAGGGGCATTGATCCAAAACGTCTCCATAAACGAGTCTTTGTCTACCTCTTACAGTTACAAAACTGGTTGTTGATTTCTTCATGTTCGGATAAAACAGCTTTTGCTAGATGAGTGGTTGACTTCCTTCCGTTCTGATTGAAAACTCTTGGCCGCTGAATGACTGGTTCCGTTCGGTTTGGTGGGAATGAGTTTTGGCTGTTAGTTGGAAGATTGCGCTACTTTTTCTCGAGAGATACTTGAGCCATCGATCACGTTTTGCCATTGATTTTGAACACACCATAGCATGTTGTGTTAACGGATTTAGGCTGTCCATCGATTTGTCAGCCAACACTCTTACATTATATACTTAAGATTCTAAAACTGACGGTAATATTAAAGCCCGGTTGCCGCCGGATTCATCCGTAATAATAACCGTATTACACGTTTGTATTGTCCGACTTAAGTAGTATTTGCAGGTGGGTGGACAAAGATTCTCGGGGGCACGTAACCGGTTTCACGGTTATGGCCACTCACAATCTAACTTGTGTATCAGGAGTGTGATTGGAAGCTCCTATTTGGAGAGTCCATTGAGGAACCACAAAGGTGGTTTGCTGATAGTTCTATGTGCGTTAGACGCAGCTAACCTTAAGAACAACGACACTAATAGTCATTTTACGCCTATAGCTTCTTATTCATCTACAAGGTGGTCCAGGAAATGTAAAATTGAATCTAATCAGCGTCGTTTATCAGAGGAGCTAAACAAAGAAACTCTACCCGCGGATTTTGGATGTATGATTTTGAAATGCAAGGGATATGAACGCAAACTATCACGGGCAGTTTAGATAAACGTTCCTTCAATCTGAAGATTCACTTTAAGGGTACAAAAGTCTGACGGGACTGAGATGTGCAGTGTTACATCGTTTCTCGCAGTTGCTTTTTTCTGACTGCACCCTGAAAAGGAGGAACTCACTTACACTTTTTAAACACCCTAAAAGAGTCATCGCGAGTAAAGCTTTCGATGAAGTGTTAGTAAACATCAAGGTTTTTCTGAAATACTCAATCTTCAAAAGGCAAATTAATACCCCCATAAAATTTTCCAAGATATGTCGGACGTAAGCAATAACCTTATCTGTACACACAAAGAATAATTCACCAACGTCCGCAATCCTTTTTGAACCGTGCATGGACGAGGAGTCCTTTCTGGAAACACGCTGCGGTTCTTCATATTTATTCCCTTAGGTAAAGCAGTTAATATTTAAAACAAGGACACATATGGTCGAATGTATGGATTTACGCTACAAGTAGCACGATACTGTACTTGGAAGACAGGGAGCAATTTCCCTGGAAGCTCACGACCGATTTTGCGGTTTTTGCTGTTCATCAGGTGTGCCTACCAGGTACTTTTCTGGGTAAGCATACCTGATGAGTGACAACAACCCGATACAGTGCTATACTACTCATATCGTAAATAATTTTCTAATCTCATAAAAAAAGCTTGGTGAATTTTGCGATGATTTCCTTTGCACTTTTGACAAGACTTCAACAATTTTCACTGTACAATACTGCATTTCATGCCAACTGCCTTGGTATATTTTGTGACCTCATATTCATTGGAAAGTTTTTGCAAACTTTTTTTACATGTGATGGTTTTGATCGCTTTGAATTTCACGGGACTCAAAAGAATGAATGCCCAATTCATCAGACCGGAATCTACTCTAGGAAATTCGTCTTACCATAGAAAGATGCAGTAGGTCATTTTTAACCCGACTTTGTACATTGTACAGACGAGAACAAAAGCATTCCTTTTCTTTTAAAATTTGAAAGTGATAAACCCAGTGGAAACTTTGGTGATATAACGCTTACAATTTCCAGGTAAAAATCAGGATTTGGATAATATAAGGAGTATTTTCCTTGCTTGCAAAAACGTTATTTAACGTTTTCTACATAAACTGAAAGACTTTATGAGTATGCAAATTCGTATGTCAAAGACTGGCTATTTAGGAAAACCCTGATCTCCGGAGACTCTCGGCAATAATTGCATACCAATGGAAAACCTCCATAATGACCCTCAGTCTTCATTCTTTCTCCCACAAATCTAGCTGAGTCCCAGTGTTTCTACTCAAAACCAATATTATTGAACTTACCGAATTCAACTGTATGAATTTTGAAAAACCAGCTTTCGTTTTAAGTTCTACCACTTTATGTCTCGTCAAAATAAATTTTGATTTGAAGCCAATCATCTCTACAATTTTATTCATCATTGGCGCACTTTTGACTATAGGTCATGCTCCTTCAGGAGATGGACAATAAAACTAAATTATCTTTTCCACTGCCAGTTTTTCTGTTTCATTTTGGATTCAAAAGTGTAGTTCGGCTGAGCGCACATTGAAACTTATCGTTTCATTCTCTTCAGCCTTCGTAAGCCATCGATGCATCCAACATTGTGGACAACCACAAGTGTATGACAATAGATTGCATATTAGCGTACGGTACAGACGTTGTTGGTGCTTGAACAATCTACGTTTCGACTACCCATTCACAGGACTAGTTCGACGGGTAATCCTTCAGTCTGTAAATGAAGCAGTCACGGCAAGCTATGCCACCGAATTTCCCTCTGAGTACGCCTATCCAGTTCACTGCTGAGTTGGTGTTCTGAGGAGAGGTCTGCCTACTGCAAGGTTCTCTGCTTTAACCCACAGCAAAATTAGACCTAGTGATGGGGGCTCTCACTGAACCAACTGTTCGGACTTATGTGGACGAAAACATATATACCGTAGATAGGTATCTCAGCTAGACAGCGTGTAATGGATTTGTAAAACGTGGTTGTGTTCATTTTCAATCTCCTATATTCATCAAGCTTCTGCGACCGCAAAACCTAAGAGGGACTCTCGTTTTTGGGTAGCATGTACAAGGTTCGCATAAAATGCGAAAACATGAATGTCTGACGCCGAAATGAGAATATATCAAGTCAAGTCCAGTAAACGCTTTACGCACTCCGAGAGATAAATATCTAGCTGTCACATAATCACATGTTGTGCATCGTCAAGTATAAAAGGAGAGGCGTGATCAGGCTTTTTAAGGAATCGAGGAAGATCTGGGACGACAGAACATTTATAAGCTTTTGTACGAGCGGATATGGGTTTGTAACTTGTCCGAGTAGAAGAATTTGAAAAGCTTTTTATAAGGTTGCTGTGAAGCGGATCAGCTTCGTCAGATACTAATTTTCCAGACAGTTTGTGGCAAGCATTAGTATGTTGTGTTATCATGTGCCGAGAAAGGTGAGGGCTCGGTAAGCCGCTGTACCTGAAAAAGTGAATGAGTGACCTGAAGATATGCTTAAAATCCTTTGGCTGCAGTCCGGGATAGGTAACACAGATAAACGAGGCCCAGATATTAGGGTACACGTAGACAGATGAATGTATAACACGATTCATCATGCAGCTTCAATGCTCAACTCACCATTGAAAACCATGGAAGCACTGTACAGCTGTTTCATCCTCGTTGGGAATCATCAGCAGTGCACATCCACCGAGCCCCCACGGGGACTGGAACCCGGGGTGAACGATTGTGAATCCAACACCCTAACCACAAGACTATCCGGGATGGATCTCAACGGTTTGTTGAACATCTACACTACATGATAAAGCATCCTTCCGTCAATGGCTTTTGAACGGTAACAACCCACTTTCCACACAGCGATCGACTCCTATGATGGATAACTTCTCTGTAAGGGCCCAAGTACAACGAAGGCATTCCGTTATGAACAACCTACTCAATTGCACATACAGATAAAGTTGAATGAAACAAAGTGATATGGAAAATGTTTTAAGACGCAACATCCAAAGTTTTAACTTCCTAGCTCTTGCAAAAACGCGGAAACATAGCCAGACCGCAAAACATTTCTTGTTGGGATCATTGCAAGGAACTTTACCGACGTAGCTTGCAGAATGTCACTTACTTCTATATGTACATTTGGAATAGATTCTACCATTTCGTGTACCTTTCATTTTTTAGAAGAGAGGGAAAGAAATCAGCACTTTTGGAAGGGTTAGCTGTTGGGTTGTGGTTCGAAGACCATTTGGCTATTCTCGAGACACCTTGCTGCAGAATAGGAAAAGATAATTCACTGCCGTAGGGTACACGAAAGAGTACATCATCAGCATATTTAATCACCAATGAGTCGTCGAAAGTGGGCGCAGTAGATAGGTACGTGGAAAAGGAAAATAGAAATAAAATGCAACTTTGAAGAACACCCAAGTCTGTGGTTGTGAGGTAAGAAGCCCTACTACCGTAGCGTGTAGACTGTTGACGTTTATCGATTCAATTAGATAATAACTCGATGGTGGAAATATGAAAGCCATTCACAGAAGGAATAGGAAATAAATTCCATCTTTCAATACAGCCAAAAGCGTCACTGTAATCTAAAAAGCGGATACTGACAGCGTTTCTCTTCATATCTTTGGATGACAGAATATAGCGGGACTAATATGCCAGGGCCTCCACAGTGGAGTATGAAAGGCGATATGCAAATCGGTTGGGATTAA
This sequence comes from Fasciola hepatica, assembly GCA_948099385.1. Taxonomy (NCBI): domain Eukaryota; kingdom Metazoa; phylum Platyhelminthes; class Trematoda; order Plagiorchiida; family Fasciolidae; genus Fasciola; species Fasciola hepatica. Next base: position 1,481,522 of record CANUEZ040000069.1, read on the forward strand.
CTGAGCTCAGTCATGGTGTCACCCTTTGCAACAGAAGTTTTTTGTATATCTTTAGAACAACAGACATGCAAGCTGTAGTCCGGAATATTGAGGTTACCTTACCTGGTATAGGTGTATTCGAAGCTACTCTCCAGAAGTCAAGGATGTTGATCTTGTGCAAGCAAGGATAGAATAACCAAGTTAAAACCGGGGATAAGCTGAATGAACAATCCGTCAGTACTGTAGGAGACAAGCCATCCGGTCCACTAGATCCCTCTGATATTAACAAGACAAGACGAAATAGGAAGTTGACTAAGTATGGGACATGACCAATTTAGACAGAAACCGACATAAGACAAGCATATCCTGGTTGTAAGGAGTACCGACTTTCACTATGAACAAGTTGGTGCATTTAGGTATCCGTAAAGTGCTTATACCGGTTGGTTTTTTGGGTCATTTACTAAAGAAAAAAGTGCGCTAGTGTGAGTGAACATGGCGGTGAGCGGGCTGATCTACAAAGCCTCAACGAAAGACAGTTGACAATAGGGGTTGTACGAAATACGAACACACTGAATGGCATCGTGCTGACTAATGAGAAGGTTAGGGTGTACCGAGAGTTTAAAGCGCATGTGAAGAGCAAAATGCCTAGATTGGAAAAGCAAAAAGAAGGCCTCAAACATGATGGGAATCAACGTTGACAAAATGCGAACTGAAAGCTGTGACTCTAAAAGGACTGAAGGTGCCAACGAGATGAGTTTTAAGCAGCAAAGCGTACAAGTTTGTCGAAAAACCAGATGGTAACACGATTTGCTGATTTGAGTGGTTGTATCCCTTCGTCCATAATCCTTATCAGGGGGCGTATTAGGAGCAATATTTTGTAACTTACTCTAATCATTATCTGACTACTGTCCGGGGCAATTCACTTTTGGGTGTCAGCTGCCGACCCAGTGCACCATAGATGCGCTTCTGAGTGGCATCATGTTATGGGTCACATAGTTACTAAAGATTTGTTGCTGCTGATTTTTTCTGGTTTGAAGGCGGGGTTGTCCGGTGTGTAAGACGACCGCAAATCTGTGTATGGAACTGGTTACATCGAGTTGGATAAAATCCATATTTAAAATGCACTCATTACAGGTTTCTCTTATACCAAGCCACTCGACTGCGGTAAAAATTTCCTTCAGATAACTGAGTGTAAGAAGATGAAAATTGGCAACGATAAACATTATCTTGTTAATTGTGTTGTATTGTGAGGCAGAATTATGAGAATACTGAGGTGAACAATTTGAATAAGAATGTAAGAAATGCACTTGAGCTTTATGCCCACACAATACTGACAGAGATTAAAACGACCTGGCCAGATGTGATGGCATGGAATGCAAATCATCATACTGTTCCATAAAACCCAACCCTGTGAACACCATAGTGGACGTCCAAATTCGAAACTCACCACTGTGACGTTCGTTAGTAGCCAAAACCTGCTTCCCGTTTCTAGCAAGCTGCTGCAAAAAAGTTCAGAAAATTACTGTCAGCTTGGGTGTAGCTAATTCACGAGCAAAAACATCTGTCTATTCAAATTCCAAAGGCATCGCCATTGACCATGCACACTTTTTTACGGGAGTCCCGCAGATTTCCTGTTTGTATGGTGGAGGACTGATTGCAGAGATCATTAGGCATGAGCAGGTTACGAGTCGCGCAATTTATTCAATGTTGTGCATGTAGGTGAAATTTGCTCAGGCATCAAAAACTGACAATTGGGTCAAAGAAATTCTTTTTAGTGATGTATTGGTGAAAAAAGCGAAATACTTATTCGTAAGATCAAAAGTCAATGAAAGTTGTTTCAAAAATCATCCACAAATAAGAATTGATTATGAAAACAGCCATAGTTAATGGATGGGGTGGTGTAACGTCTACGGGTGGCCGAGATTCTGAAGCAATGCCCTACCTGTTGTAGAATAATCTCAACGTGTAGTCGATTCTAAAATACAGCTATGAATAATATTTATTATACTGCCACCGATTACCACAACCGTACTCCAACCACAGTGCTGAGATAGTTCAGGCGGGAGCATTGACCTATAGAAAATATTTTCTGCGGTATGTTCTACGAATAGTGGAAGCTTCTCGTGGTACGGGCAAATTAATAAACATAATGTTTTGATACTGACAAAATGTCATCGTTCCAAGGATTTCAAGTTTTGACTCGATGAGATGAGTTAAAATTGCATGGGAGAATGTCTTCCAAAAGGTCACCTTCTCGTATTTCAGGTTTTGTTGAATTTGAGCTGCCATACTGGCCAATATCCGGGTTTAACTGGAAGGAGGAACCACCGATATACCACCTCACACATTTGCATGCACACAGATAACAATGAGTAAGTAAGGGTGCAACAATTCTGGTAACTTGACCACATGCTGAAGTTTTGAGGGTCGTTTACCTTTGTGTAAACGAAAACAAGTGGGAAATGTGCAGAAGTGTGGCATGAAAAGGCAAGTATCATAAACGAAGGTATGAGAACTCTTAAGCCAGTAGAGACAGCCCGTGCACGGGAACCATAGAAAGATTCATTTGTTACGGTCATGACAAGAACAATAACTGTTGTACAAGCTGATATATCGAAAATAAATTTATTCGTGTTACAAGCTTTTGCATGAATCGATAGGTATATCCTATGACAAGGTTACTTTGTTTGAGGTGACGTATGGAAAAGAACCTCCTTCTTGCGTGACCTTTCTGCCCAATCAACGATCGTGTTCTGCGTTTGTGACACTGCTATTGGGCTTTTAATGAGGTTGATACTTTCAATGATGGTTTTACAAGTGAAAAGTTACCTCTTTTTGGTATGTGATTTTTCGAACATGTTACTGTCATTCTTCTTGCAACAACTTACTGGTTTGCCAAAATGATGGGGCAAGATTACAAAGATCATTTTTCTTCTCAAAGTCTATTATTTCCACAACTTCGCAAAAAATAAAAACAACATTTTAGGATATTATTCTACTCCTCTGTGAATTAATAACGGTATGTATTTTACTACACTGGAGGTGTGAAATCATTCCGATAGTAGCAGATGAAAATATTGGATAATAAATCCATATTTCCGTTTAGTTTAATTTTCAGGATGTTTGAATAACGCGAACTACCCTTTCTAATCGAAAAATATGTTAGGAATGATACTACCTATGTGGCTACTTCTTTTGGATCATGACCATCCCTGAATGCAACAATACCCAGGTAGAAACTGCTTGAATGATGCTAAATTGTGTTTCTTTCGAAGAGACGATCTCTGTGACTACCTGCATCCATTTTTCGTCAAAATAACTAGCCGTGATCGTCAAATCAAAAATTCAGGTCCAGTCCCGTAAGATTAGCATCGTCATTCCAATCAGCCCAAACAAGGCTGACAGGCGAACACTGCAAATAATGGAACAGGTTGTAGTTTAAATTGAGATGTTGAGCAATGCCTCTGAGTGTAACGCGCTGAAGTTCCTATGGGGCGTCACCACTTATGTCCCCACCCATCTTTAACTGACGAATGAACTGCTCTGTGTTAAAACAGGCAAATTAGAATAAGGATATGCTAAGTTTTAGGCAGTCAAACGGAAAAACGACTGGTTAACAAACTGGCTGAGGATTTTTGAGGCAGACAGTTGTGATGTCATCCAGTGTGATCCTAGACTTGATGTTGTCCTACAATCATTTCAAAGCATTATGTAGTGGAACTTAATGACTAACTGAACTTCTGCGATTCTAAGCCCTGAAAGGGGAATTAATGTAGCTTGGGAAACTCATCTCTTTTCACAATACTTTTTTATTGAGATAGTTTTCAGTTGACGGCAGTCAAGCACATTGACAAAAACACAGATATGGAATCGACGGAATACAATCCAATGAAAACCGCCAACGACAAATTAAAACCGATCTATAATCCAGTAGTCTTACTAACAATGAATTTCCTTCCTGGAATGCAACGTATCCGAAGAAGAGAATAGCAGTTGTTCCACGTGTGACTAATTGAGTGTGATCTCAAACAAAGATAAAACAGTTTCTGTGGTTTCGGATGGCATTTGAACGTTCATACCTCATGATGCATTATATTATTCAACTAGATGTGAATCTGTGGTAAATTATCCAATGGGTTTTCTAGGTATATTTGTTTGTGGCTTTTTACTCTTCGAATTCCTTGGAAAAAATGATACTGTCAGAAGTATTTTTGGCAGTCCAGAGGAACACAGCCACCACGTCCAACTTTTGTCAAAAACCGATTCGCACGTTTACCAGATCATACTAGTTGCAGTAATTCCATCTCCAACGAAAACATGGATGTCCTTCAGAACAAGCCTAGCGAATCCCAGTTTATTATTTTTCGTTGTAGCCTAAATGAGGGGCAAATTGAAAAAAGCCAAATAAACAAGAAGATACAACAATAAAATATATTGTCTATCAAATTCGTCTCGTCTCATATTGTTCGAAGAATTCAGTACATTTTTTCGAACAGATTTTCGTAGTAGGTTGGGTCACAATTTAACTTCCGCTATTGCAGTTCCCTTTCATGTGTTCACGAAGGTAACCGTGGATGCATAAGCTTTGGCAAGCCTACATGTTCAGTGAGCCAGAGTAGCCAGTGGATAGAGATTGGAGCTGAGCGTCGGTCACCCTATGCAGGTGATATCAGGGAGACATTAGAGAACTTCGGCTCAAGTGAATTGTGAATGACAGCGCCATGTTACTGCAATGTAGCATCTGGTTGGCACGTCTCAATCACCTTTGAGAAAATACGTTTTTACAGCTTACGGATTCTTATCACGAAAAATTCTAATTACAAAATGCCCTTGAGTCAAGCAATCACTAAAAACTGCTACTCAGATACTGCCATTGGTTCCCCGACTGGAATCAACGTCACGTTTCCACATGCAACACCCATATTTGTTTCAGGCAACTGAGCGATCTTAGATAAGTGTTTCGACGCCTAAACGAAAGTAGCTCTTTTTTCTCCATTGTACTTGCAGCTAAGCTTGTGATGAACGGCTTCCGTAAAGCAGTGATTTGAGAGTCACCACCATCTTTTTCTTGTATCCAGTTTGAATAATAATGTGAACTTTCTCCGTGATGTCTGAATGGAAGACTATACCCGAAGGAAAAAAGCGGTCATTTATGATGCAGAACCTGTGTTATTTGAGGATAAAATTAGTTAACCTTTTTTGTCCATAAACCAAACTAATCTGAACCTTACATTTCACAGTGGCCGTCGTTCATCATTCTTGAAATAACGAATGTCTTACCCGATCCCAGGAAGATTTCACGAGACCATGTTTTGCCGGTAGTCGGATAATATCACGAATAATTTTCCTATTGATGCTTCTATACAAAAATATGGACCAAATTTAAGCACTTCTTTATGGGACAAGATTCACTACGTTTTCGTAACGATGCAATTTCCGGAACAAATACAAGAGGATACCCGGAAAAGGCGGAGAGTGCTTTTTTTGTTAGAAGAAAAGAAATAGACTATACAGATTGGCTGCCAGTAGACAAAATTGTGTTGGCTGTGTTTCTTCTTAGTCCGCCTTCTCTTCAAATTCGTTTTCATCTCTGGAAATGCAATTACCACCCCGTGGAGGTGCTCTTCTGATTCTATTGTGGGTTCAATTCAGTTTTTTATTTCTATTGTTTTTCCCCAAACCGAGGAGGATGACCCATAGCACAGAATCGGAACTTGAATATAATGCATTTATCTTGTCTATTCAGCTTGAAAGCTATTTGGCAAACAAAAACCTCTTTTCCATTTTTTTTCCAGTAGTCCTATTCACTGGGGCCGGTCCAAAAAGTAGTAATGCTTTTAATTCGTACATTCATGGGTTTCACGAAAAGTCAACTTCACTTTTGAACAATGCCAATGCAAAACTGTTGCCATACATCTGTTTCAGATTTTCCCGGTGATTCATCTATAAAGAACCTAAAAAATTTTCTGTGTTACGGAATAATTTTGTTTTGAACCTTTCCACTAACTCGGGCGAGAAGGCACTTCTGCCTACGAATCATTTCCATTAATTAGCTCGGAGTTCACTGTCTAAATAGGAAGAAGGAGTCCCTGTCACCAAGCTTTGCAACACGGATTAATTGGTTCCAATTTGCATTGGGTGACCTCTCTTCAGATTGGCTAGTCTGTGATACAACCAGCTCCTACTTGATGCGAACCCTTTATCGTCCAGTCGATCCGCCCTTTCGTCCATCGCCAAGCCGTTAGCTCAAGCTTTGACCTGGATTCTGGGCAGGTGCTTACGTGCTGCCTGCTAGTGAGACTAGGCTATTTATCAAACAACGCATGAGACTACGTCATCACTAATTTAGCCTTTTGATGTTTTCGATTTTAATTACCTCGTTCATATATTCGTCCATTTGCACAAAAGCTCCTAGGAATGATGACATAATGCGTTGTGTTCATCTGTAAACACCACCTATCTGTCCGGTCCTAAATGCACTCAAGTGAAAGTGTATGAAAATTCTAGTCACAATGGCGTTGTTACCAGTAAATTCTCATTCATAGAGACCACAATTGGGATAACGTACAATAAAATAAACTTATACGACGCGAAATATTCACAGTTATTTCTCTACGATTCCATTTTGGCAGCAATTCCGTGGATCATATGTACAAAGTTACATAAATCCGTATCCAACATCAGCTATCCGAATTTACATTTTAGTTACTGGTAATCATAATGGCATACGAGAAGAAATACATCGAACTGTACCTCATTCCGTAACCATTTTCGCCCTGGAGTGAAATGTAAAATCAGGTTACTTCCACGTTGTTTCTCAGTGTGTTTGTTTGTGTGGTGGACTCCTTTTCTCACCATCCACGACGTGATCAAAACGAACTGGTCAAATGAGTACCAACTTTTGGACCCATCTGTTTCAGAGAGGTCTGTACCGGTTAATAGAAACAAAACTTTATCCAGTCGTGCAGTCTGATGCTGGTTCCGAGTCAACAGACAACATGTGCAAACTCGCAGGTCAATCTATAAACTCCGGTGCTTTGGAGAAGTGCCAGGAAAAAGAAGAACTTCTTCACTGGAAGCAACCAGTTGGTCAGATTTGAAAGTTTATAAAATGTGTACAACCGATATTTTTTAGTAAAAGATCAAGATATATTTTATTCAGCATCAGTAGTTCCGTCGGAACCACACAGCGTTTTTTCTTGTTCTGACCACGCGTATTCAATATACATTTTCCAAAACATCAAGACATTTCTGCAGTAACTAGGCCCTTGGAATCACCTAACAAAATCATTATTCCTGCCCCTTTTGTGGCTGAATCACTGAGAAAAAGCTGGCCCGACCAGAGCCTTTTTAATAAGGGTACTCAATTAGAAAGAGCAAGTGTCACCGTAGTATCAGTAATATTCACAGTTTAAAAAAATGCCTACACAGAACGTGTAGAATTCGAAAGTCGAAAGACTTCATGGCTGGTGGTTAATGAATTTGACTCCACGCCAGTTCCAGTGACAAGAAATACGAAAACTTGACGACTGATCATTTCTGGTCTGCTGACCATAACCCGATCAAAGTGCATGGAATTGACGAAACATACCAATATTAGCTAAATGTTAAGCGAAAAGGAAGCCGTGCATCAAGTCAGTAACACGGATACTTCATCCCTGAGAAACCAGCAAATTAGGGGCAGAAAGAAGCTTTGGGTTCTGTAGCAAAACCAGAATACAGTTGGGCTTGAAGAAGTCGGAATTCGGAGTTCGCTGACCGGAATCAAGTGGATTCTGTTATGACTACTATTGCCAACCAAGTCGATTGGTTCTGCATCAGAGATTGTATTTCCCTTTCACTTGCGATCGATTCGACGCTCAACCAACCGTACCATTTCCGACTTCTTGCGTAGGTAATCAAACACAGATGTTCGTCACACATTCAAAAGCAGTGCTGAAGAAAAGAAGGACAGCTAGAAGGGGATTCAGCTGTCTGTCAGCAGTATAAAAGTTTGCTTGCAACCAGCGGAGCAGTTCTAATACACAGACTAACTTAGCTTGTTCGCTAATAAAACAACGAAAACGCATGAGAATATCTCGACGATTTTTGTGAGTACTGAAGCTCGTCTGAATATCTACTAAAATTGATTGTTTGTAAAGACAAACTGGTTTTTATTCTGACGGCTGGGACACTACTTGGAAATAGATCTTCTCAGTTGTCAAGGGCCGTTTATTATACAAAGGACAATAGGAAACAAGTTTATGCAGATAGCATCGTAGAGCATTTGTCTGTCATTCACATTCACCTAGTAATATCTCAACATCCTTCACTAAAAAGGAAATTAGTTATATGAGTACTGTGGATTAGCGAATAGTCAGTCTTATAGTTGTTCAATATTACTGCCAGACCCAATAGGAAGTGGGTGCCCACTAAGCCTTAGGTTTTGGCAGTCCTAGGTTTTGCTGCAAAATGGATGATATGTTTGGAAACCTTACTTCGGATTCTCAGACAAGGAAAGGAAATCTGACATCTTCCTTTGTTACAATCCTCTCCAGTCTGCCTACTTGGCCTCAGCCTTCAAGTATGTAACAGTAACTCGGCTTCATTAACCTGGTTACTTTTCTCAGGTACCTGCAAAACCACTGAATTTGCAGATGATTCGATCTATCCAGTTTTCAAATGCTTTGTTCGACGGCCCACGGTCCTACCATAAGACGGAGGTCACACGCTGCTTGACCTATTGATGAGACTGTAGTGAACAGGCTTGGTCACTGATTTGTGATTTATGAAAATGTTTTTGATTTTCGTGGAAAATTGAGGATGTGAATAGTCCGTGGAAAATTCAAAAGAAAACAAAATCGGCGAAAGTCTGAAGGGCAGCGGGGAGGGGGTTAGTGTGAGTCCGAATACTACCTTCAGTAGTGTGTTCCTTTTAGTCGTTTTCGATTGCACACAAAAAACAGCACGAAAGTAAAGTTATGTTGTGAGAAGTCAGAACAAATAATTCCCACACACTGACAGTTTTCATTTTAGAACAATCATCCTAGGAACAATTGCAAAATGTCGAACTTGTATCATTCCTGTTTTCTTTTATAGTAATTCAACAAAATGCTTATGCACGATTCCCGCAATTCTTTCACCCAGACAGGAGCAAAGACCTTCTTCGATTTTCCCACAGGAATCACGATGAACAGTGGACAAAATCCAAACACATTCAAGTGACTTCTCTCTATTATTTACTTGAGCAACCAACTTATTAAATCTTTGCACATTTTCAATGGTGTTTGGTTAGCATGAGCCATCGTCACTTTTGTGGTGTGTGCTTTGCGAACTCCGCTAGTGCCGATCACATTGGATTCGGAAAGTAATCCACTGCCACGTGGATGAATATCATGTTTGATGTATTTACACCTTATATGGTTCATTATATGTAGTCTAAGATTCGAGATTTCTGATCATCTTCTGTGGTCCCACGGGTCGTTGATAACACGAAGTATGCATACCCTATTCAACTCATGCACAAAAAAGCGCAATGCATGTACGCTTCACACGCAGAATTACAATCCCACGTATTCATTATACACGTCTCTAAGCAGAGCCACCATTCGCGGGAAACATTTTCAAATGACTTAAACAAATTCCATTTGTTGTTACTTCTGCCCTTCTTTTTCTGCTAGGACCTTCGATGAGCAAAAACTGCTGCTCTAATCAAACTATGACTCTGTATCTAGTTGCCCACGCACAAATCCTGGTTTTGTTTGCACAGAAAATTTATCATTGAATAAATGATCAAACGAATTCTCACACTTACACAATATTGACTATCGTACACCTTACGAGAATCGGATGGGTTTTTCAGATCGTGGAAAAACAAATAACCATTTCATGTGGTGTTTACTTAGTGCTGTGTTTTATTTGGGTCTTATCTAAACAGTCGAATTACTCAAACTTTAGCACTGTTCATGAAATGTGCACTCCAATGAACCATGTACTTTTTGTCAAATATCTTCGTTCTCAGTTTTGGTCGCACTTTGGGGATCAGCATTGGAATGGCCGTGATATGCAACCTTTCAGCCAGCGAGTGGCGAGTCCATCTGTTACCGATTTGGGTAGTCTGGTTAGTCGTTGTGTTAGAGAACATATTTCGAGGGGACGTGAAGTTTGCGAGTTGGGGGTTATCTGTATTTCTTGAGCATGACTGATACTATTCAGAAACCCCTGCGCACAGGGTTGTCGCCCCGTAATTGAGTGAATCACAAATGAACGAATCCCTAGTCCCGAGTCAGAGTAAACAAGCTCGCTTCAATACGTGCACTATAGGACAAATTATCAATCGATAACAGTGACTTACCTCAAATTGTGGACAGACAGTCAAAAATAGCTTCGAGACACCCAGGTAACAATAGACTGGCAAAGCACCAAACATTGATACAGGAGCGAGTCAAGTGGTTAAGAAAACGAGTCCTTAATTACGGGAAGCATTCGGACCAATCAACGGTCAGAGGAGAAGCAATGGTCCGAGGGAACACACACACAAAGCATGGGGAAGAAAAAACGGAATATCATAGCTAAGTGACGGGGGCAATATCACAAAGAGATGGTCATTCATACGAATAAGGCAGATTGGGAGGAAAGGATAATTACCCCCCCCCCCCCCCCAAAGTTTGGAGCCTTTTCAATTAATAACAGAAGGGGTCATGAATACCAGTGGGTCAGTGGGCTTAGATTCGAAAATGGGGATGAAAGATTACGTGAGCGACAAGATCCGTTTGGAATTAGAGTTCATTGCGAACAGATATGTTCAACCATTAGAGCCATGAGAACTAAGATCAACCGTCACCCGTCGTAGAAACAAGGCTAAAATGACATAACGCAACGGGATTGAACGAACAAATTATCCTGCTGGCTTGGAACCGAAAGAGTATTGTGCGGCGTTGAACTATGTGCGCATAATATAGTTCATGTTATCTAGCTCATTTTCCCTTGCATTCCTCTTTGTGAATTTTGACTGCATGAGCGTCCAAACGAGTGTGAAGGAACACACTTATACTATGTAGTATCCACCTTGAACAAAGGTTTTAGAATCTCAGTTGTGCCCTGTTAGATGAGCTTTGAGAATTACACCTAAAGGGATTGAACTGGTTGTCCAGGGTCTCCACGATTTTAATGGTTAGCTGACCACATAAGCTGCTTCACCACCACTGAAATTCCTTGAAAGCGCAGTACATTTCGGTTGACTTTACCTGTAACTGCCACGTTGGACATTTATATGATGACATTTCATGTGCTACAACTTGACGAATAAAGTGTGCCCAATGATCGGCTTGCCGTGATCATATGGGGAGAACTTGTGATGGAACTTCTGAAAGCGATTGTAAACACTTCCGAGAAGGAAGATTGCAGAAAACTTCCCTTTTCAGATAGCTGGGAGTCTCTGCAAAGGCCCAAACATAGTTGAAGCTAATTACGGTCCGCTGCTGATTTATCAGCTAATGGTCTTTCAGATAATTGCGCTCGCAAAATTTTACTCGGTCATATTATTTTTAGATGACATCATGTCAAAAGCGATGTTTAAAAGGATTTGGTTCCGCGGGTGATCGACCGAGGCATTCTGGGCAGAAATTAATCACCATCTCAGTGACGAATTACTAACCCGGATGAGTTTCATGAACTGCTATACTGTTACACTATACTAATAACTATTCGCAACGACATAGGGGACACATAAATAATACCAATGGTACCAATGGTCTACTCAAAACAGGGTACAACTACAGAATGCTAAACTGTACTAGACAAAATTCGAAAGTACAAAGTGTGGTTTTTGAAAACACATAAATGAGCCCAAAACTGACCTAAAAGCTTCAAACTTGGAGGAAAAGAGAGCACACTTGGGCTTCTTACAGAAAACAACCTGAAAATCTGAGTTACTAAGGTCGATGCTGTGGTGCATCTATCAGTTCCCCTTTGTTAGGCATGTAGATAAGGTTCACAATATAAGAACCAGGTCTTATGATGGTTTCACCGTTATTGGTCGAAACGAAATATAGGAACTCCACATCTTTGTAAACAACAGATCCTTAAATATCGGACCTTTAACAGAAAAACATTCATGCAGCTTGCAAGAGCAACAGTATTATATGAGTTCCTTATTGAAGGGTGAGGCACAAATAACGAAGAAAGAAATCTATAATGAACTGATGAACAGAAAACGCATGGAACTGTTGGCTTATAGCTTCCTAGCTGATGGTAGATCACGAGAAACCCCTCGAATGTGTACATCAGTCCGTTTTTGAGGTGGACCAATCAAATGTGGGTACGTACGGGGTGTGTGTTTGTTTGAATGTGTTGTGCGTACAACGAACTCGATCTGTACCCAGAAGCACGCCAAAGAAGTCTTCGAATTCACCGGAAAAGAACAACGGGAAGGGTCTGAGAGTGAGTGTTTATCGTAAAGGTGCTATGAAAGACGCGCACTTTCTCAGAATAAACTAGGTGGCTGCATTTGCAGCTTAAACTCGACGGCACGAAATGTAGACCGCAAATGCGCACATCGGTTCATGAGTGATCCATTATCCTTCAAGGCAGATCACAATAGTCATTTCGTAGTTTTACTTCTACTTAGCATACGGTGTAACATCATTTATGAAATGAAAAATAGACCAAACATGATGGACGGTAAGATCTGATGATCCGATAATCGGGAGGCCGTTCTGTTTTTTACACCGAATCGTCTATAGCTTCGGGCTCCAGATATTACATACTTTCCCCGAGATTCGTTGGTTCAATCATTCAATTCAGTCCAAAATAACAATAATGTTGTATTTTCTCACACTGGTACTTCCGCTCAGTTTGGTGAAGGAAGTGACGTGAAACGAGAATGGACGGTAGTGAGTGGTCCGTTATGTTGAATGCTACGCAGTTCTGTTAGAATAGTGTCAATGACGTTAGCGACGTTCATGTTGCAAAGTCGCGAAAATAGTTGTTTTTCTTTGCTTGAATTACCTTGTTAGTGATCAGTGCTCCTTGCACGACACACTCTTAAGCCATCACGGTATGTGAACGAAAAGGGGCTTTGCGAACAACTAAAATATTCTACTAGTGATTTTTTTCCAGCCAAACTACACAAGGTGAATAATAAAACAAGTCAAATTCGAATATGGCGGCTTATGCCACCTCGCTGAGCTAAAAGCTCAAATAAAGCAGTATTGTAGTGAAACTTGACCACTTCAAAAATGTTCGTGTTTTTTCTTGTTTTGGCCTCATCTCGTTACCAGCCCAAGGCCGAGGGGGTGGGATAGGGGTGGGGGGGGGGGGGGGGTGCATGACTAGGCATGCAGGTCTGTGACACCTACACTTTGTGTGCACACAAGACACCAGCCAACTGCTCACTCTTTACTGCGACGTGATTGCATACGGACCCGGAACCAATCAGGGCAAAGTTGATAATAGAATTGGCTTATGATGAAGCGTAGAAGGCCTTGTGTTCTACAACGTCAACAACTTGACACCTACGCCAGTAATCAACTATTTATAAGCAGCTGTACAACAAGATCAACAATATTTCTGGGAAGAATAGGACAAAAAATGCTGAGTCTCGTAGTTTGTTTCTCAGTGATTGTTATTTCGAGCGTTCGAGCGCAAACATGTAACGAAACAACACAGATAGATGTTCCGGTAAATATAACACGTCCTGCCAGTGGTACTCGCCCGACGACACCGTGCGTCATCACTCTCACAGCGGTGAACGACTACAAATTGAAAGTGATTTTTTCGGATTTGAAAGTAAGATATTCTTGGTTTTTGTTCAGCCAGTGTCATTATCATTTTGTTCATTAGATATTTTATGGTAGATAATGGCTATAAAATGTCACATACGTTCACCTGTACAATTAAAAAATTATTTGAAAAATAAAAGTCGAATAACACAATCTCATCGAAACCAATCGCTTTACAACTTTTATTGTCAGAACATGAATTCGAGTAACGCCAGTTGCACGGAAAATTACGTGAAGTTCTCAAACGAAGTCGATGGATTATCCAGTGAAACAGCATATTGCGACAAAAATCCCGCACCAGAGATTATATCGAATGGTAGCAGGGGCTACGTCCAATACGGTGTACAACAAAATGCCACCAGCAACTTTACGATTCAAGTGAAAAACGGTACTTAATACTTGTTAATTCTGATTTCCATATCGTAATTTACTCTCTCCATGGTTATTATAGTATCGACGATTACCATTTATCTCCTTATCTACAGTTAATCCTCGACTACCTTGTGGAACATTTCCAAAGAATTTTGCGGGGACTTCTCAAGTGTTCGAATTCCCCGCCCAAAACCAAACCGTGGAGGTTGGCACCGAATGCACGTACAACACCGAAACTACCAGTGGATCACATTTAACCGTCAAAATTTCTAGTATCCGAGTGAGATTTAGTCCCATTCAAATGTTTTCAGTTTTGTACTAGCATATTATGTGCACTTGCTTGAGTACTTTTTCTTTCATTGTAGTTGGGACCAAACTCAACGTGCACGAATGACTACGTGGTATTTGGAAGCTCATCTACTTTCAATCTAACGAGTGACTACGTGAAATGCGGGACACAAGCACCCCAGGATAGTTACACCACTACGGGGAATAGCCTACACTGGCGAATTAAGGTGACGAACGTGACTCCACAACCGTACCTGAGAGTGGTGATCGAGTCAGGTAAAGATGACTGATTTCATTTATTCAAAATTAAACATTGAATATGCTTTTAAGGGTGACTATCTTTTTATGAGGTTTATAAATCATATACTGACTGAATGACATCCAGTAGTTATACAGATATGCGTTGTATACTGACCTTTCACAAACCGCCGTCTAAATTGTGATTCATTTCACCTTAATTCTCTCGATTTTTGCTAAATACTCATCTACTTTCAGGCGCACCAATGGTGATTTCAAGTCTGTTCACGGTCATTGGATTTCTGATGTGCTCTCTGTGATTGAAAAATACCACTAAACTCAGTGACTGACCTTCCACAAAAGCAAAAATGCCCATTCGTGCCCAGGTTTTACTTCAGACCACCTGTCTACTCCAGGTTAACAGAGCAAAACACTAACTTCTCTAAAGTTTCAATAAATGTTTTCTAATCTGTTCAATATTTGTTTCAAAATAAATATTCTTACTAACAAAGTTTTACTTTGTAATGTTCCTTTTGGGCCCGACCTCGGGGCTTCTGATTTAGTACCGTACGGTCACAATTTAGGACTCAGTGGACAAGAAAGGTAACGCGCCATGTTATTCGGTTATTGAATTAGGCATTTTCATCTCACATGATAAAGTCCTCCAAATTAGAAAGTGCATTGGAAAAGAAAATAAACATCGTCAGATGACATTTATGATTGCCATTTTAGAAATCTAGATGAATGACCACGCAAAGCGCGACGCCTTCGTAAATGTGGTTTGCAAATTGGCGGATGAGGAAGCGAGGGCTTCGTGGGGAACGGTGAATTCGACGGCGGAATTCTCTGGCATGCCTCCAGTTATTCGTTGAAAGTACTAGTAAGGGGTGATGCGGCAAACAACTGAGCCAAGTTTTAGCCGGACAGAACTTAGCAGCAATCAGATGTTAAATGAAACGGAACCAGTTGAGTGTGAGTTGATCGAAAACTGTGTAAAATGCAATCCTTTTCCTCCCGATTACCGCATAATCCTGTTTAAAAGTTCGCACAACTTTATTTTCATGAAACTACAAAAAAAAGGCTTTTAGGTGCATTTTATCACTTAGCTGGTAATTCCAGATGTATTTGGAATATCGTACTACTGTGTCACAGATGTTTTGTTATGCTCGATGTTTTTGATAGCCGACTGGTGTTGGTTGAGTGGTTTACCGTGTTTGATTACCAAAACGGTGGTCAGAGGTCCGAGTCCCTGCCAGCACTGGTCACTTTAGTGGTAGATGGCAATCGGTGCCTTACAGGGTTCACCATCACCCTAATTCTCATTATCTGGATGCCGGTTATCTCCATACGGCAGTAGGCCTTCGTGGCTACGGGATACACCCATTTCGCTGCACACATGTTTAGACAAACTTGTAGGAAAAGAGGATAGATTGAAAATCAATCAACACAACGATTCTGGCATGTGTTCTAATTTTTTCTATCAGTCAAGTAATACCGCTACTCCAACTTATACCTCGGAAATGAGTGGGCCAATTGGCTGATCTCATTCATCTGTTCATTTGGTCTTGCAAATGCCGTACCTCGGAATCATCTCGTTGTATTAGCTAAAAACAATATTTGGATCCCGTTATGAATTCGAATAAACAATTCAGAAGACAGACGTTGCGAGAGGAATTCCTTTCGTATACTCTCATCGGTCGCGTACGTATAAAATCCAGCAAGAAAAATAATTACGATATGAAATGAAATGATTGAAAACAGCAGTTTTATGAGGCTCTGGACAAACACCGACTAAAGGAACATGAGGCATTATCGATCGCTCACACTTAACCAGCCCCATTTGTCCAAAAACGTATGAACTTCATCCTCAACCTACCATGGTCTTAGCCAACCACATGCAGTCACACACACACACACACACACACACACACTACACCATACCACACCACCCACACATACACACCACACACAAGCACACATACATGACTTCGAGCCCCATAAAACTGCTGTTTTTAATCATTTCATTTCATATCGTAATTATTTTTCTTGATGGATTTTATGCGTACGCGACCGATGAGAGTATACGGAAGGAATTTCTCCAGGAATGTTTGTCTTCTGAATCGTTTATTTAAATTCATCACGGAATCCAAATGTTTCCGTTTCATGAAGGCAAGACTCGCACCTGAATCCGTTAAGGTGCTAGATGGTCTGTTGAAACTACTCTGTAAACCTCAGTCGAGTGCACTAAGCTGATGTTTCTTAAAAAGTGTTTGTGAGAAGACATCTATCCGATCATCTCATTAACAATGTTGAAGAAAGAAAGGATTGTGCTCAACAAAGGAAACCTCCGTCGTCTGACTTTGTCACAGATGGACTCTATCCGATCTAAACTGAAAAATTACGTGTCCCTTCATCATCACCATTCAAGTTTAGCGAACGACCTGTGTATTGTCTGCCGTATTAAGTTCCTCATCTTCACATCAGACATGGTTCGCAGAACTATGAACTTCACTAAACTCAAACTTGAAAAATCTCTCACGAAATTTCCCCTGTATGATGAAATCCCCAGAAAAGCCACAAAATTCGTGCACAATTTATCACTCGGCTTCCATTTCAAGTGTCCACCCAAAAATGTCCATAAGATCTATGCCCAAGCTGAATTCGAGCAGATTAGTGGACTCACTCCATCCAGCGATGAAAATCGGAGTTGGTTCAAGGCCAAGATGGTGGACCTGACCCACAGCTTTCTCAGTACTCCTATTCAACAACCCGGCATCCTAGGACACGAATATCACCAGTCTCTCAAGCAGCCATGGAACAATCCTAACCTGTTGGTGCTCAAACCCGACAAAGAACAAGGTGTTGTCATTATGGAGAAGGAAGAATACATACAGAAAATGATGAGTATTTCGGAGGATAGGGGCAAGTTCGAACCAGACGCCGCCCCGGAAAACGTACAGCTGATTGAGAAACAAATTACACGTGAGTTAGAAATCGTTGTGTTGCACGGATTTATCACATAACTGCGAATGAAAAAACTGAAACCTGTAGGTTGCCACGCACCAGTTCTATACGGTTTACCAAAGACACACAAAACTAATGTTCTACCACGCCCAATATTATCAATGAACGACTCGCCCTACCATAAATTAGCTCAGTGGCTAGTCGAGGTTCTCCAACCAGTACATAAACGCCTCAGCGTTCACACGTTACGTGACTCGTTCTAATTTTATGATCTTTTGTCCAAAAGTAATCTGCTTGGGAAAGTAATGTGCTCCTTTAATGTGAGTTCACTAATCACCAATGTGCCCCTGCTAAAAACGGTGGACTCCATATGCCAATTTGTCACACAGGGAAACAACCTCCAAGTAACACCAGGGATTCTAAAGTCACTGATTTTATTGCTCACAGAGAACGTCCGATTCCAGTTTCAAGGGACAGCTTTCAGACAAATTGATGGAGTTGCAATGGGCAGTCCGCTGGGTCCTATTTTGGTGGATATTTTCATGGACATGATCGAAGTACGACTAGATGCGGGGATAAGTAGGACGTTTCTTTACAGAAGACATGTAGACGATATATCCATAGTGGTGAACCACGTAGAAGATATTAAAGATTTACTGGGGCAATTCAACGGAGCACATCCGAACTTGAGGTTCACATGTGAATTGGAACAGCAAGGGTCGTTACCCTTCCTCGATGTTTCAGTAACTCGAAGAGGGGACGGATCTATTCAGCAGTTCATTTTCCGGAAGAAGACTTCGTCTGGACAGTATCTCCACTTCAAAAGCTTCTCATCAACAGGACATAAAAGAGCTCTGATCCGAACTCTATTCTTCAGGGCAAGACAAATCTGTACAGAAGACACTCTACCAAACGAGGAGGCAATTATATGCGCCACATTACGTGACAACGGGCATCCTGAGCCATTCACCCGTTTTCATAGTCAGACAAGAAACCAGACCCGGTTATCTATTTCTTGGGTGCCCAAAAAAGAGGTCTACATATCTCTCCTATACAAAGAAGAATCAATAACACGGCATATTACACAAAGCATCAGAAATGCATTACATAGAACATACTATGCCGCGGCACTGCACCTTCACCCATTCACACGCGCCTCCCAACGCCCCCATGCAAAGATTGTCATTCAGTCGAATCTATCTCCCACTGCATCCACGCCTTCTCTTGCAGCTGCAAGGAAGTATACATTGCTAGGACCACTGCAAACTAGAATGGCCGAACACATTTCGAAGTACATACGCGACGCGATGACTCAGCCTAACCTACAACATTCGACTGCATCACGCAGGCCGACCTCGGCGATCGCTCGCCACACGACGGGAAGTGGTCACACGATAGATCTGGCGAACACGTTCTCGGTTTTGCTTTATAATCGCGACAAAACAGCGACAGAGATACTTGAGGCATTATCGATCGTTCACACTTAACCGGCCCCATGTGTCCAAAAACGTATGACCTTCATCCTCAACTTACCATGGTCTTAGCCAACCACATGCAGTCACACACACCACACACACACCCCCTACACGCGCGCACACACACATGAATTCGAGCCTCATAAAACTGCTGTTTTTAATCATTTCATTTCATATCGTAATTATTTTTCTTGCTGGATTTTATACGTACGCGACCGATGAGAATATACGGAAGGAACTCCTCCAGCAGTGTTTGTCTTCTGAATTGTTTATTTAAAAACAATATATAGGTTGCCGCCACGTGCGGTTGCGCGTTGCCCATACCCCCGTTGGTCCGACTAGTGTGGGCAACCACGCCTTGAAGCCTAAACAACGGGCCCAGCATTCATCCCTCATCTATCGATCCGCTTCATGGGTTGGCTGTCCTGTCATCCAAGATTCCGTTGTCTCAAGCCTTGGGCTTGGTACTGCACCAGTAATGCCCGCCAGCGCTGGGTTTAGACGTCCCCTCACAGTGATACGATTAAGTATGCAGTGGTGTTTGCTCATCGTTTGGTGGATCACTTCACTTTCAACGTCGTACTTGTACCGGTGGGGTGGTTTCGACTGTTTGTGAGACGTTATAAATTCTGCTGCGTAATTCGGTACCAGCATACGTACTGTAACAAGAAAATTAAAGTGATAGTTTAAGAAACAACTTCACCAGTTTACGACGATCACTCAAAAGGCACTACCACATACGTAAATGGAAACTAGGTAGTTACTACGTTTAGCTTGGTTTCATCCTATGACATGGCAAATTTAAACGACCAAGCTATACCGTTCCGAACAATTATATCGGTCACACGGTGTTTCTCGGTTGCAGAGTGGATTTTGCAATCCAATTCGAAGCTAGGAACACCTGTCAAAGTGCAACCACAGGTTACCTGCTAACAAAATTATGGTAACATCACGGTCATCATTTGACCAAAAGGCATGATCACAACCCACACTGGTACCATATGCACATGCCTAGATAACGCATTACAAGTGTATTTCGCAGTCTCATTTGCAGTACAAAGTTCAACGATAACATTCTTGAAGTTATGACATTCGTTATTCAAGTCAAATTCAGAAATTGAATCAGTGTGGTAAACCTGTGCTTTTTTTCCAGTGTTCATCTGATTGTGTGGGTTTTCACGTGAAACTTATTCCGCGTGACCACTTTGCTCACTGGTGAGCAGATACGTCAGTGAGTGGTAGTTGGGGCAGCGTGTGGTAGTGTCTGCTGATAAGAATCACTACTAAGTATTACAGTATCAAGAACACCCAACTGTTGTTGATCAGATGAAACTTGTTATGGAAACGTGACTCACAAACGGAGGTGACTACAGCGGAACGAATTCACACATCTACACGCTGACCAGCAAGATTTGCACGGAAACAAACACACGTTGTAGTAGCGACTTTTGACTTCTTAGAACGGAACAAAATCTATATTCCACTAGCAGGCAATAATCTGTTGCTTCAGTTCACCTTGAAATCTATTATTACAACTAGATGAATGCAATTGTTGCGTAGCCCATAAATTCAGAATTGGTCAAATAGTAGAGAGGATACTGTGTGCGTGTAATATTTGAAAGTACAGATAAAAAGTTTTCATGGTTTCAACCCAAACAATCAGGAGTCCGTATTTCCACAAGAACAGTGTAAGTTGAGCGAGAGGTTTGATGTTCAGTGCTTGCTGTTATTCGTAAACTTGATGACAGAGATACGTGTTTTTCAACTATTTTCAGTTTGGTACTGGTTGAACTAACATGTACTACTGAAATAAAAACTGCAATTACCTAAAAACGAAAAAAAGAGCTGGTTCAAAACGCGTGTTTAGGAGTCGTTTACCTCACATAGGACGAATGCGATTAGACCTTAAACTGAGAGCACCATGGACAACTTTATGAAGTGTCAGGCTATTTTAAATTATTTCATTTCTATCGTCTTTAAATGCATTCCCTCATCACTTCTGCATTTTTCTCTAACCGTAAGTCTTGTGTGTGGAGTTGTAAGCGCCCGGATTTGCTTTCATTCTACATGCACCTGACCTGATCCCTCCACTTTCCACTAGGAAGAGGAACTTTTATCCGACACCACTTACTGCAGGCACCATTACACTTCCCCGCTATACTGGCTAATATCCCGAATGCTGCGGGAAAGTGAGGCTAAATTGTCCCGAATTCTTGTAATCTCCAATCTTTGGCAGCTTTCCTCGTCATCGGAATTCAACTTATATCTTCCCCCTTTGAAAATCAATGAACGTTTGATGCAGATCACCATCCCCATTTCTTTCGTTTCACTCAATTCAAAAATCGGACTATTTCAATTGCTAAGCAATTCTACGCAAAACTTGAACGAGATGCTCCTCTGGTTCACATTCTCATTTAGTTTTCACAGTGGTTCATTGTCAAACAGATCGTTCGCAACGTCAAGTTCTACCCGATGTCTACAGAAACCTAAGAGGCTTACGCCCAGGTCCAACACTATCTGGACGTGAAAAAGAGTCAAGTTTTACACCAACCAGCTTTTGGATTCCACCAGATCAATGACAATGTCCGTGAAACATCTATCAAGAACTTCCAGTTAATGTTCGCGGTTCCTCGTCGTTCCTTAGGAAAACTTTGTAAGCAATGCAAACTTCTACAATATGAGAGTAAAGCACGCAAAATCAGCCTTGGCATACTCGACGACCCTGTGAATATAGCAGCAAAAAACAGTCTAAAAATGCTAGCATAACATTATAGCTACAATTTTTGTGACAAGGTGAGAAAACACTTCTCGGAAAAATGAGTCCAAAATGGAAATTTTGAAAATAACAGTCTAGAAAATTTGTTTTTATACAATTGATAAAGCTGGATAAGTTTTGTAGCTTCTCCAACAGGTCAAACATTTAGCCACTATCACATTTTGAAGAACCACTAACAAGCGAATACGGTAAACTGCCATCGTCACTGATAAACCTAATGAACCGAAATAAACCAATGAATTGTCATATGTGTTGGTCACTCGCTGCCAGTTACATCTAAACTGGGCAATTTTTCACCTTAGTCTGTTACAGTCAGAGTTTTCGATGGGATTATGGCTATTTTCCTGCCAGCTTGAGACGAATTATTATATCATTGTAATCGGTAGCCACAACTATGTTAGGCTGGATCAGGAATGAGCTCACAGAATTCATCGTAATTCATCATGTGTTCTTACTTTGTCAGTTTCGACGGTTCCGAAACATGCCTTTGAGGATAGAAGATAGACGAAAGCTGTCAGTGTTCGAGCACCGATGTCTCCTTAGCATTGCCCGAGTATAGTGGGAACACCGTATCAGAAATGCCGAGGTTCGGCGTAAGGTGTTGGGAACCAGAGGTCAGTTTCTAGATCGAGTGCTGAATCTAAACAGGTTAAGGTGGTTGGGACGTGTGTTACGCATTCCCACGGATAGACTTCTTCAGCGTACGCTATTCTCTGAGGCAGGTAGTGATTGGAAGGTAGGTCCTGGTGGTCAGTCTATGACATTGGCAAAAAGGCATGAAAACCTTGACCAGTGGACTTGGCCGAGTAGGAATTGTTAGACTTCCAGGTTGGGGTCCACATGATCCGCCTACCAAGTCGTTGAAGAAATTAAGTGGCATGACAAGGTGTCGTGGTCAGTGGCGTATTTGCATTCGGACTCTTTCCTTATCGTTTTGATCTCGCCTCGGTACTTCGACTTTTGGATCTGTATCACTATGCTTCTATTCTTTTTGCCCTTTACTGGACGATGCCAGAAGGTAGCAACCGAAACCAGAGCACAGAAGTGCGAGGTTGTTGGTTGAATAAACTGAAACTGAAATGAGACTTTGTCAGTTTCGAGCTGATATTATCTAAACACCGATTGTAAGATTTTCAATTGATATTGTTAGTCTATACGCGCCCAAAAGTTACTGTGCTGTGTATCATCCGGTGATTGTCTCGTGTATGATTTATTGAGGAAGTACTTCAGCAACCAGTGAGCTTCACATCATCAGTGGAGCGCAGTGTGGTATTACCTATGCTGTTTTTCTAAACGCTTTACTTAGCTATGGTAAAATTTTACTGTTGTACTTCGCTGTTCCTGACACATCTTCTAGTATCTAGCGCATTACTGACTCTCTTTCACGGCGAAATTCCTACCCTGAAGCCAACTTCTACTCATTACCTTTACCTTCTTCTTTCTGTTTCAGTTATATGAAGATGCATTACATTACTGGAAGGGTGCTGTGGCATGTTCCGTGCTACCAAATTCCAAGGTGGATGGCAGTGGCAAACGTTAACACCTGTAAAGCCAAGTTATTCACTCCACAGAGATGATCACTCGACCAACATCACGTTCGGAATTAAAGAATTGGCATTCACAACTGATGCATAACAATTTCACTTTCTGGCTTCTTGGAGATAAGTCGCATATAAACTAGGGGGCACACTTGATATCTTGTACTTTTAAAGGGAACTTTCATGGAAAAAGCATCATGCTGTCATCGTGCAAGTAAAAGTATGCGAAAATCAGGGTAGTATAATATTTGATTACACATTTTATGCCAGCTTTTACATTGAACGTGGAGCTTCTGCTGTCACAGACAAGAGAAATAGGTTTACTTATTCTTTTTGGCAATTTACTGCCAAAAATTCTCAAACGCGAAAGATGAAATCACATGGCGTCTGTGACCTAATGAGTGACTTTTGTACCTTTTTCACACGCGGTAACAAAGGCTCAAATTATTACCCACTTATTCAGCGAAAGCAACCGTGTGACTTTTTCTCAATGAGCTTTGCTATTAAATATGCTAACTTTATGGTATCAGACAGTACACGCTCATTTGCTATGCTTTCGTAAGTTGTTGTATCTCTGCTCCTCCGTTTGCTTATTCAGGTTTTAGACCCTGATTCAATAAACAACAAGCTCCATGTATCGTTTTGTCAGCATGCACCACAAATCTAATAAGAAGTTCATGCACTTGCGTGCAACATTTTCATGTAAGACATTTTTCATCCTGAGGCAAAAAATGGTTTTGCAGCCCACATAATCTTTCAAACACCGAAATACGCAATCATGTTCCGTAATTTGGAATACGTTTCTGATACATGTTGAACAAGGTTCAATGTTGCTTTGTTTACGTTCAAAATCTACAATATTATTCGGTTATCCTCACAGATGTGCGCCAAAGATTGGACAATTGGGGTTACCTTAGTTTATTTGTGTCATTCAAAACAATAAAAAACAATTTATTGATCACTGAGCAAAGCAATAACAGATGAAATACACAAATCATCCTAGGAATATCATTAGTACATGCGCAGTTTGTTCTTTTAGGAACGAACATGGAATATTTTGTTGATAGGACTAATATAACGTCCCGTGCAAAGATTACAAAGTATTGACCAAAACAGAACGAGTGCATCAAAACTTGTTCAAAATGAGGCATTCAATCTGTTATTGCGCAGCTGAGACAATTGGGAACATTTCCCGGAACACTAAGTGTTGAAGCTCCTTCAAACTGGGGCAGATTTTTTATTCGAGATCACGTGGTACATTGCCTAATTTAGCATCAACTTTGTTTGCACTATTTTACCTGAAGGTTACATCCATTTCATCGTCATATTTCCATGTGTCCTTAAGAGTATTTGGCAAGGTCATTTGCTGACATTTCACGCAAAAAATCCAGCCGAAATGACTGTCACGATATATATGTATATATATATATATATATATATATATATATATATATATATATATATATATATATATATATATATATATAGGCTCTTCAATTAACAGTATCCATTCATACTCCGGAAGATTCAAATTAGATCCTAATGAAAATATCATATCGGAGTGTACCAGTATGAAGATAACTGGGCAGAAGAGTACCGGGTACACACACGTGATGAGTGACAGCAACCGCGAAACCGGTCGTGTGCTTCCGGGGAAATTTGGTCTACACGTCTGGATACTACTTACTATCAATACATATGTACTATAAAATTGAACAAAGGCATATAATTTTTGCACCAAGTTTCGTAAAATTGTGAGTTACTAACCTCACTTTCTTTATCAATACGTGGATCAATCATGGGACAGTAGAATTCATATAAATAGCCTTATGGAATGGAATATACTGAAAATTCCGATACGTATTCGGTGAGTATAGCAGGAAGATGAATTCGTGTGCACCAGCTGTAACTTTCTTTGGAAGTGTCTGGTGGACAAATTTTATGGATCATTCAATATGTGTATTTATTACTTCGAAGATACGTTTTTTGCCATAAATTTGCTAAAGGTTACGGATTGGCACTAAACAGAGCAACAGAGTTTTGAAGTTTTATTTTAGAACCGCGTGAATAAGTAAAAGAAAACAATATAAAGACAACACACGAACATGCTTGGTTGATTGCACTTTGCGGAATTGTCTGTGTTTACAAATGTGGAAAGACAAACTTCCCAGTTTTCCAACACGTAAGTGAGTGGACAAAGACTGGCCATGTTTGTTAGTTATTGTGACTTTTGGGTACACGATTAAACCAACTCTAGAAAGGAAGCAGTTAATAATGGTCTCATTGTCTGTTGCGACTGATTAACGTGAAACAGCACAGATGTTCTCCGAGAATTCTGATGGGTTGTGCCTGGAGGCAAGCTGGCAAGAACGGTGGTTCCATTTTGAGATCAAATGGGCGAAAAAGTGTTCCATATTTGACAAATTTTCCCCAGAATGCACTGAAATCAGAAGATTTGCAGACTGTTTAGCATAAACTGACCCTACCTGTGCACTTTAAAACCCGACTCGGAGGGATGTCACACATATCACTAATCCACGTAGGAGATACGTACGGGGAACGAACAGTGCCTTGAGATAATCCGGAACTGTAGGCCAATGGTTCGGAAGAATAGAAACCTAATGTAAGGCCCTGCGCCATATCACTGGTATACTTATAGTGCCAATCAGGCTATTTTTGTGGGAATCTGAAAGAATAAAATTTGGAGAGGATGCTCGATAATGGAATTGAATGAAAAGCAGAAAAGTAATCAAGGAAAACACATCTGAAGATTTCTGTTCTGTTATTCAAATATTTGACGATAAGGCGAATACGGGAGGATGTAGTGCGTATATTTGATTAATACATAACGAATGGAAGGGTTCCTGGGGGCGTACACTTGTAGGGGCAAGCACGTGACTACACCGTCCTCAGTTCCCTTCAGTGCAGTAGATGCTCGGGTTATGGAGCACAGGCGTGATGCGATGGCCGTTGACTTTGTAGCCTTTGGAATGAGTACTTGCATGAGAAAACCGTCATGAGTTCGGGATGGGAGAGGAAAACAGAGATTGATTCAAAATGGATACATTCGCCTGGACTAAATGAATAGCTTCATATTCGAGGAGCACGTAAGGAATACAGTCCGGACCTGATACAGGGGATACTTTGGGGATAGGCAGAAGTTGAAATACATAATCACCGGGAAGCGGCTTGATCGCTAGATGTTCACAATACGAATATAAGGTCGGTATATGAATGAATGAATGTAGGGTTATTTTTTTCGTACGAAGGCTGAATAGTTATTTTCTTTTGCCCACAGATAAGCATGACGCTTATTTGTTATGTTTTACTACAATTTGTTCCCAAAAAATGTTTGGTGAATAACTAGTTTAGGCCTTTATCCTCTGCAATAATCAAACTTAACTAATAATTACCACCGTTATTATCTCTGTGCTTGTAGTCACTCTCCTTCAGCCTATCTGGTGACTTCAAATAGAGTCAGGCTAATCATTCTTTGTGCAAACAATCAATTTCCTCAGGCCATAAAATGTCGAAGGTAGCTTTCAGGGTATCGGTAAGAAGATCAGCAGGTTCATCGGATAGCAGAATAATGAAGGAGAACAAATGTAACAGTTGTAAGATATCCATCAAGCAAGGGGAAAATTTTTTGACGGGAAATGAGGTAATTTAAACCCAATTTATTTCGACCATAAGTATGCTTTATGGATAAATCGGTTTTAAGTGTATAGTATACATACCGTGAGTCAATGATAGCTGGTGGAAACAGAAGTTTTATGCGGGAAGGGGATTAGAGAAGATTGGGCAAACCAAAAACATCTATTACTGATGTGCTAGGAAGATTACGATCGTCAATAATCAAGTGAGGTTTTTAATGGAATAACGAATCAGTTAAAGTAAGGGTAAAAGCTAGCAGTATTTGCGGTTTCTATCGACGGCGAAAAAAGTCAGCGCACTAGATTGAGCAGCTTTCGCTCACTAAAGCTGAGTAGACCCCGACCCAAAGGATGTTGTTTCATTCACGTTCCGATTGCTACTTCAGGTGCAAGGACTGGATAAAGAATAACGGATCGATAATAAGGCACCAGCGAAAACAATACGGGATTCTCAGAACAATCAGGTTTCACGTGACAGACCAGAAAAAGTCCCTTCACGGATGTTCCGCCTACGTTTCCGTGTTGAGCTTACGCCCCTTGCTTTTGGAGCCAAAATGTGGTGTAAAAATCTGTCTTTACGGTTCTCAAAGAAAAGACCCTTCTGCTGAGCAATAAGTCGTGAATTATGACCTACCCAGAAATATGCAGCAGCCCGTCGAGGGTATTATTCTCTCTCCACTCTTCATGTTCCACATCCTAAGTCCAAATGGATACCAGAAGATACAATAATGTCTGATCGAGTATTTATAATAATTATAATAAGTTAGAGATGGACAAAAATTTAAAAAACATTATCTGAACTCAGTATTCCCTTCATTAAGCTTGTTTTGACCTTCAATTATTTGGCCAAAAGTAGCAGTAAGCTGCCCTGACAAGGAATCTTAAAACCTTTTAATTGGATGATTGGGGTTTTCTTGAGTTTAAAAAAGAATCCTACCTTGACTTGTGTCAACTGCTTGCGAAAATAATGTTTGTTCCTAGCGTTTCCAGTGCTCAAGTAGGAAGCCTCAAAGAGACGGAGCCGCACACTGGAAGCTGATTCGGTATCCAATCCGATTGCACCAGTGATAGTGATCGACTCGTCCAGCTACGTTCTAACCATGGTCTATTCCTAGCGAGTATATTTTTCTCGCTAGAATTCGGTCCTGACTACCTTGATGTCCTCCTGTGCACCCACATCATTGGACACATATCAACCCCATTGACACTGATTACTACTGGCATGGACAAATTCAAGGTGGTCAATCATTCTAATCCAGGTCGGTGAATATAGGTCAAGCCCTAATTCGCGCTCGTTGCAGCCTAATTCTCGTTACTGGACGAACCGACCACAGAGCCAACGGTCGCTAAAGGTGGTAACGGACGATAACGATCGATACGTTTGTCAAACAAAATTATCCACCATCAAATAGATGAGCGGCTTACTGATTTGGACTCAGAAACATCGTCTAGATCGTTGGAGGGAAAGTTTTGAAGAACAGATTAACTGGGATTTATCCACAGTAGTTTTATTGAGTAAAACGATAAATACAGTTCTGCATGTTGATACCAATCCTCCGTCTGCAGTGGTTTTCCGTGAAGTAAGCTACCTTAAACGAGGTACGACTTCTGGACCGGATTGCTTGCTTCCGTTAGTTTTCAAAGACAATGGACCAGCATCGTCAATGGAGTTGATAAAACTCCTCGATTAAATATAGGTGAAAACAGGTTCAAAAGAGTTGGTGTAAATCGGTTTTTGTACCGATTTTGAATAACGGTGACAGACACTCCTGCGAGAACCACAGAAGAGTAAGTCTGGTTAGCCTCGCATCCCAACTGTTAGCTAGTATTTTGCTTCACAGCTCACCCAAGGCTCGATAAAAGTGCTCAAACAAGATCAGACTGGATTTCAGACTTGGTCGAGGTTGTGTTGAGAACATCCTCGCTTTTCGACAAATTTTAGGGAAAAGGCGCCTCTTCCGCCGTCCCCCTCCCCACCTTTGTTTTGTTCGATCCAAAAGTGGCTTTCGACTCAGTCGACCATATAGTTCTCTGGTGTTACCTCTTGTTGAAGGGTGTACCAGAGAAATTTATTTTCACGTAAACAACTGAATTAGAATTTTGGTGTACGACAGTCTTTTACCTGAGTTTATCGTGTCGGGGATGCCCGTGTCTCTTTTCATCTTGTTAAACAATATGGTCCCAGAAACTGCTTTCTTATCGTGTATCGATTGTTGCAGTGAAATGCACCCAGATGGAAAAGCTTTAGACCTTATATGCGTGAATAAAATAGTTCTGAGTTAATATCTAGGTAAGTTACAAGCTTTTCTGAGGAGCGTGGACAAGTTTTGTAGCATTGTTTGGCATGTGTTTTGCACCTCCATAGTGTAAAATGCTGTTTCGGAACCGGCTTAGTCCGACACCGAACTTTTTGGTGTGGTGGTGGAGACTATAGACCAGTTAGACAAGTTCTCTTATCTGGAAAGCTGCTTTTCATCCGGGGGTCGAATATCAGATGAAGTGTCTAGGTGTATAAGGAAGACTCGTTTTACATCTACCAACCTCAACCATCTTTGACATCGATTTGACAACCATGTATCTATCAAGGGAAGACGGTAAGTTGCAGCAGTCCAGCCACTGCTTCTGTATGGTTGAGAAGCTTCATCACTCGTGATGTAGCGTATCAGAAAATGGTCAATATTTTTTACGCCGCCATCTTTGCAGCGTAGCTAGAAACGGAGGGGCAACGTATCAGCAATGTTAAGGTTTGATAGAGAACCTTAGATAGACTAACCAGGCCATCAGATTAAACACTGAGGCTCACCGGGGCTGAGGCTCTTCGAGCACTCGTGGCGCATGTCCTCAGATAGGATCCCTCGGGGCATAATATTATCTGACACGGGTAGTGGTTGGAAGACGAGTAAGGTTAGCCTGTCCATGCAGCTGATGGACTTGGCCATGTAGGACATGTCAGATATGGTAGAACATATGGCGTTTATCGCCAACAATGCTACTCTTGTAGTCATAAACTTTATTTATTGATCTTTTGGCACCACCAACAGTTTACCCCTCACTCCTTTCACATCGTTATCCTTCTGATGGTTTCCGATTGTGACTCGCGCTGAGAGATAGCACCATCCACCATTGCGTCCAGTTCTTGGATATTGATTTTTTGAACTGAACGGATGTAAAGTGGCTACCTCAAAGTCCAAGCCATTACCAATGAAATGTGTAGACGGTAAAAAAAAAAACATATCTCAGTCATTTTGAAATTTATACAAGGTTACTTTCTTTCCTCAAAAAAAGATATTCGAGTAGCATTTACCTTCTTACTTCCCTTCGTGATAAGTGAAAATGCTGGATTGTCCCAAGCTCTCCTAGGCTCTATGTCTCACCTCAGCACTAATAATATGACGATACCAAGGTATTCGAGAAGGCCCATTTATGTATTTATGATAGAGGACAAGTATAATCAAGTGGCTTCTATCCCTAGTGGATTCATCTCTAAATCAAATTATAACGGCAATAAGCAGACGTTTCTGGAACTTGCCACGGCCAACCAAAGGCTCCCGAATCGGGAAGTGATTGACTGTGATCGGAATCGAGCCTGAGAAGTCAAGTTCATAACTTAAGGATTATGATAGGTTGACAATTCTCGGTCCAGTTGTCACAGTATACTTTCGCCCCTTGTTGAACAGGCTGCTGTATACTGACACCAGTTAAAGCTGAGATTTGTAAATACCAAAAGGTTCTTTCGCATGGTTGGTCACAATTTACTCAGTATTTCATCAAAAGGATATACTTAAATTTTCAAGCAATACATGTTACCCGTTACCGGCTTACTAGGATGAGACACTCCAATCCAACAGAATCAATTTCCATGTTACGGACGTTAAATATAATCCATATCTTGTTCTGTTGTAGTGTTCATTATCTAAGCAAAGCACTTTTTCGCCATTCAGGAGCTTATTATCTTCCGCTTCTTTAATACTAGAATGTATTTCCGCTTTGGATAATACTGGAAACCGCTTTCATTGTAGCAGGCTGAAGATATTTAGTTAACTATCTCAGTAACAACGTTGACGAATCAGCGAGACATTGTGCGTGAAACAATAACCGAAGGAAAATCTCAGTAATCTTTACGCATACGATTTTATCTAACCTGAATCCTGTTGGCTACTACAAGGGAAGGTGCGGCTTATGATTATAAACTGGTGCAATAGACAGTTACATCTGTGTGAGAGGGCAGTTCTGTATTCCGAAATTTTCCTGAGGGGTCCGTTCAACTCTGACGCCGAAACGTTACACCTTCGCTGAAAACAGACCGAGCAAACTCCGCTTTTCCCGATAGGGAAACGATGTCTGTTTATGACGTCCTAGATGTCTGAATCAACCTTCAGATTTCCATTATGTGTGAATTCAGTGAACCTGTGCTCGAAATCAAACGCTGAAATTTGTAAGAAACTACTATAGTAGGATAGAAAGTGCAACTTCAGATTACCATTAGTGTAGAAAACTATGACTACGCCAATATTATTTTTATGAAATGCAACTTAGAAGTCAAATAATCATGGAATCACTCTACGTGTATGTGAGTGTGTTTGTGAGGTGGACGAGGGCGTGGTGACGACTCATGAGGTTGTTATCATAGCCCGAGCGGAGGCTAATCGTAATATGCCTCTCCACCCTAAGTCTAATTGCATTTACCAACTTAAGTGTCGAAGCTCAGCCACCTGTATTAGCAGAACGGAGAGTAAACTGCGTAAATGAACGGTTGGACACATTCCGGTTTGGTTACAAAGAACAATGAGCGGACAGATGCAATCATTGATGTCATCGAGCGCGAGCAGAACAGTCAAATCATCCATTACGCAACACCTGTGGGAGACAAATCACTGTTAATCTGAGCACGGCGTTCACCGTCACTTATGTCACAAACAGTCAATGACTAATGAGATACGCGGAGGCACTGTCAGTTAACCATCTTCACCTCCAACAGAGCAAACAGCGAGAATAGATAATTACGTTAGCCTTGCCTTGGTAA
Organism: Fasciola hepatica; assembly: GCA_948099385.1. Classification (NCBI taxonomy): domain Eukaryota; kingdom Metazoa; phylum Platyhelminthes; class Trematoda; order Plagiorchiida; family Fasciolidae; genus Fasciola; species Fasciola hepatica. The sequence continues at coordinate 1,513,587 of CANUEZ040000069.1, forward strand.
CGTTTTTATTTGCTATCACTAGATGTGTGTTTTTGTCTTTGGTCTCATGAGAACGTTCAAGTTTCCATTTATAAATGATCACCCTGACCGCAGTATGCACCAGTGACGACGCAACGAAACGGTCCGGATACACTGTACAATCTAGTGCTGTTGACTTCTGCGCTCACAGTTGTGTCGGGAAAGTTGTTTTCTTTGTGGTCCTACTATTTTTAGAACCTCCGACAGAGTTCCGTTCAGGCCGATATACTTTTTGATATGTTGCACGATATCGATCAATACAGCCCACTCACGCATACACATCACAGTGAGTGCGCTCATATGGAGAACGATTAGTTCCAATAAATCAAACTTCAGCAACGAGCCTTTCTTGGGTGTTGATTTACTGCCGGCTGAGCGACCCAGCTTGGTTGCACGCGATTGCGTGCACGCTTGTGATTGTTGGTTCACTTGGCAAATTGTTTACTTTACCACGCATGATTTGACCAATTTTCGACCGTTCCAAGCGCTGCCAGTAAGAGTGCACCTAACATTGCACGTGTATGCCCAGTGTGGGTAGGTGTTTGCGTTCTTTACTTTTGTAGATAGAAGTAACGTACTAGCTAACTCCTTCCCATTATTCAGGAAAGAACAGAAATGTGAAGTCAGACCTGCTCGAATCGGTTGTTTAGTCCACGGAAAGGTACCCTCGTAGCGGATTCTACGAAATACTATACAGAAGTAGTATGCGTGATTGACGAGAATTATAGATATTTTTGTACAAATCAGGCCGTGATGGTTTAAACTGAAACAGCCAAGAAGGATAGCACATAGATAAATGCATACACAACATGCAAAGCATCCCCTCAACAGCACCCAGACCGGATTGCTTCTGTTGTTACTGGTATATATATATATATATATATATATATATATATATATATATATATATATATATATATATATATATATATATATATATATATATATATATATATATATATATATATAGTTCTTGTTAAATCAGTTGAGTGTGGTCCAAAAGCGTGTCCAAATAAACGTTCTGTTATCGTGCACACCTTCGGGATTCAATCACACACAGCATTTGTTTCACTGTCCCACTAACTCTAGTGAGAAGTCTATTCCGCCCACGAATCATCTCAGTTTGTTAGCACAAAACACATTGATTACATAGGTACAAAACGGACACTGACACCAATCGTTGCAACACAACACGACTGGTTCATACTTGCATCAAGTAGCCTGTCTTCTGATTGGTTGATTAGTCTCACAACCGCCTACCACATGACGAGAATCCGTTCACGTCTCATCGATCCGCTACCTTGCCACTTGCGCATCCACTGGCACAAGCACTGACCTGAGTTCTGGACAGGTGCAAACGTGCTGATTACTGACGCCACAGGACAGGCTACCGACCACGAGTCATCACACCACACCATTTGACTAGGATCTACACGAGGATCAGCGTCTGGGGAATGACGAAGTGTTGCACTTACCGTGACGATCAATCCACCTTGCCTAAACCAATATGATTGGTACCGTTTCAGCACTGGATGAAATAATAATGTTTCGTAGATGTACATTAGTGAACAAAAATCCACTGATGTGTTTAGCGTCAGAACTTTGTTTTTTCTTTGTTCCCAAGCTCTATAGGTGACTTTCAGTAAGTTATCTATGTGCCTTGATTCCCACGACAGACCACTCCGAAAGAGTGCTCAATAATTCCCACCCTGATTGCCTTCGACTTTTGGAAGTGTTCCATCATGTTTCATTGAACATGCCTGTTCGTCTAGTCCTTATTTTTAAAATCATGATATTTGAAAACGACTTCACTGAACTTATTCACATTGAACAAGTTTCTCTCACTCAGTTTTATAGGCTATTAGATTTCATTTCCGTCCTTTCGCTAAAAGTGTTCCGGCAAGCCCTAAGTGTTTTTTCTTACTCATTTGATGGCACCGATTGTTTATCTGTATCACGCTGTCCTAGATTCTTTCGTTCCGGTCATATTATCACCAGCAACATTTACTTAGCACCACAATGCTCACAAATCTCAACATTTTCGATGATTCATATGTTCTTTTGCTCGTGGCTATGCTTGATGAGAATCTCCACATTATAGTTGCGGACTCCAGTTACGTATGAACACTTCCAATTTCACCTTTCAGTCTTATCAATAATTGTCAAACTCTGACTCGTGACGACTCTCGGTTGGACCACATACTGACCAATCACTCAGAACCTTTCTGTGTCGGGTTAAGTGCACCCATCAGTACCAGTGATCACTGCATGTTACATCTTTAGTCTAAAAAGTACTTTCACCGGGGTCATTTATCACACACATTCTAAACAGACACCTCCCAAAAAAGCAAATGTTTCCACAGCAAGTGTATTACTCCTTAGCAGCTCATTCTCTGTTTTTACTTTGTGGTTAAAAGACTGTTCACTTCCGTATTCATCTGTAACTTTTACAACGGAAGTGATCAGTTGGGTTTTTTAATACTTGTTGTCCCATGGACACTGTTTGTCTCCAGTCAGGAAGAGTGGCGTTGCCACAACTGATGCAGCTACGCAGGAGGGATGAATTAAATTATGAGAAGCAAAACAAACCTGAGGCCCATTGGCTGTCGCTTTCGGTAAAATCCTAGACTACGTGCCTTGATGACAACTTTTCGAGACAGTTTCTGAACTCCCGAAATATCAAACACAGGTGGCTTGAAATCAAGCTTTTCTGCTTCTCTTTCTTCAGACGGGAAAACCTCCGGAATTAAATGAAGATGTTAACCGTCCCAATGCCCCATTGCACCAACAATCAGACGACCCATTTCTCATTTAACCGTTGTCTGTCTCGTCGGAATTTCAAGAAATATCAACGGCGGAGATTCTCAGTTTACTCAGATCAACTACGACAGCCAGGTCACCTGGTCCAGACTGTCTAACAGCTGAGGTGCTCAGACTCGGGTCCGTCTTATTAAGTGGTCAGATGACTTCAGTAGCTAACAATTCACTGGAATCACACTTCACTCCCGATTGGTGACATCAAATTACTATTATTCATATGCCTAAACAATCCCACAGCTACCCTGAATCCATACAGTACTGACCACCAGGGTTATCTTCAACAGCATTGAAACCTGCGGAACGCGCTGTGCTGCGTCGTCTTATATCCACGATGAGAAGCCCAACTGACGAGTAACAATCTGAATACAAACTCAAGCTTTCTACAGTCGATACAGTAGTATCCATTAGGCACTACATTGTTAATTCTGTCAACAATTCCATCAAGTCATTTAGATGTGCTTTTCGTGAATACAAGTCAGCATTTGACAGTGTATCAGGCTTGCGTTTTCTAACAAAACCTAGAATAATTTGGCTGCCGCCCATATAAACTAAATTGGTTGAAAAACTACTTCTCTGGAAGAACACAACGAGCTAAAATAAAAAGAGAGGTCTGCGAACATCTCTTAGCCAAAGCCGAAGTACTTAAATCTCTCATATATTCAGAACTTTTCTAATCGAACAGGTGTTCTGTTGAACAGTAATAAATGTCGAGGGCATTTTTTCCACCACTCGTTCTCGATTCATCGAACACTTTTCCAAAAATAATTCTATTCCTCTCGCACGTATTGACCACGTGAAATATCTTGGTGTTACTTTGCAGCATAATCTGCGTTGGTCTTTGCACTTTGAAGTCACGGTAGGAAACCTGTGTCGCTTGTCGCATCAAATTAAAAGACTACAACAATTTAGTGCTCCACAGTCTGTTACTTTCACTTTTGTAAGACAATGTATATTACCTATCATTCTTTATTATTGCCCCGTCATTTTTCCAGGATTACAGACAAAGGATTTCGCAGAGGCTTAAGCATCGATAGCCTTGTTTCTGGTACAACCTTAAATGAAGTAGTCTTGGAACTACGTACCAGCCACATAACAGCATCCAAAGCGTTTGTACAGAAAATTCATGCTGATACTTCACACCCACTGCATTTTGATCGTACTCTTTGTCAGTCCTATGCATCGACCTGGTTAGGGTATAAACAGCTTTCCTGCAAATTGGTATTTGCACGGGAATTCCGTTGTTCTATTTCTAGAAAGAGTCCTAGCAAACAAGGATGTCATTCAGTCTGGAATGAAATCCCGTTTTGCTCTGCAATGTATTTTGGTGGTATTTTTGGCTGAGAAGCGTTGTACAACTGTGCTCAAGCTGGTATATATACCATACAATAAATACGACGAAAAATTCCGGCAACTAACAAAATATTCCCACAATCATTCTTCGTTTACTTACAAAAAAATATATGAAGATTAAACCAAATGTTTTGTCAGGTTTTGTTTGGATTCATACCGGTTGGAAGAGGTAGCGAAAAGACAAACTCAGTTTTTTTTGGTGGTGAATTATGATTATTCCATATTTTGGTTTTCTTCGGTATTCCGTCTCAAGATATCTGTGCAATTTAAATTCGTTCCTATTGTGATTGACTTCTCGGTGTCATATGGCTGTGAAGCCTTTCGTGAGAATGGTTACGAGCGATAGCAAAACCTCGGCTAATTATAGTATTCCACCGACGAAAACACAATCCACATTTCTCTAGTACCAATTCACACCACCCGTTGATCGTCTCATACACTCCGAACCCAGTTTGGATCTGAATCATAACTAGGTAAATTTTGCGAAATCCCCGACACTTAGATTTTTCAACATGTTTTGTTTATCAGTAGCTAGTTTTGTCACTAGACTGCAAGGTGTCGCGCGAACAAGCAAACACCAACCAGTTGACACCAGTAGGACAAAGTGCGTAGGGCACAACAGGTTTTGCGTTCCTCCACGAGATTTTTCTCCAGGTAAACACTGAAATACCCAAAGGTTTGCCACATTGATGAACATCCTGAATATGACTTGAATAACAAATGTCATAACTTTTAAAATGTTGTTGTCGAACTCTGAACTCCAGACAGGTCCATCAAAATACACCTGAGACATTGACTGGTTGATTGTTTGTGCATGTCAATACTTCCAGTTGTGATCATGCATATTTGTCACATGATGATCATGAAGGACTCCATAATTGTATGAGCAAAGTATATTACTTTGCACGCCAACAGATGTCTTGAGTTACTGACTCAGTTGTAAATTCCAGATTATTGCCAACCGATACTGGGATGCGTATTCTGGTTATACCGGTGACTGGGTATTTAAATACGCATTTCACATTACGGCAGAGGTTGCTAACATTTGTCTCCGCTCTCAAAACTGATATGCGGTATAAAAGATATAGGGGAACAAGTGCGCACCTTTCTGGACGAGAAAAAACCGTGTAAACCACGAACTACATGGAGTGGCTGCATACATATCTGTTTGTAAATGCAAAGGACCTTCCATAAATTTATAACCGAAAGTAACGACTATTATTACTAGTGGTAGTAGCTACAATGGTCTTAGATTAGATACGGTGTATCAGTATCTTATCAACTAACTAAGAAAACTAAATTGACGGCATCAGTACACTCCAATAACGTGGATTGTATGCTTTCTAGAGAGCAGTCAGTTTTACATGATAACGCTAAGGAGCGGGTACGTGAGATTTTGAAATAAAAGTTTTAGCCATCAGAAGAACGGTGTATCTTCATGTTGATTTAGTCACAGGTTCGGACAAGAGAACTGCCACTGATTCCGTTTTACAAGAGCGTTGAAGTAACCTCCAAAATAATGATTATCTTAGCGTTTCAAGCCACACCATGTCACCAACTAACATCATCATCAAGAAAGATTTGCCTGAAACCTGTTCATTGTTGGAAAAACTTAGTCAAACGAAATATACATATACCTTTTGATAATACAGCTAGATTTGTGCTCTTGTACCTGGGCTAAATTCTAAACGAAACTCATCCCAAACAGTGACAATATGTGCTGAAAACTGAAACTAGGAATCCACCCTGATGATCACCGTACGAAAGGTTCAAACAGTTTTAAATACATGTAAAATCAACATCAGAAAAGCCATTGAATTAAAGTCGACTGACATCGCCGACACTCCGAAAACACCAGCACTATTGTAACGAATTTGGAAAAACAGTGATAGACGATGATCCCGAGAGCAATTACAGAATTCTGCTTTGATACTATAGTTTTTGGTCGGAGTGACTTCATACAATTATTCGAAACAGTGTGTGAACCTGAGATAAGTAATCTGCTTTTCACGTTTCATAAAGGATCGTTTAGGTGGTATAACTTGCTCCATCTGTTCCACTTTGCTAGTGACGACCAGATTCTGCTCTCAAATGAGGGGTAGTCAAAACAATCGATAACAATTCGGGTCTGTTCACAAGAACCATGGACGAAAGAAAGAGTAAGCGTAATTTTTGAAAAATAAATATGATGCATTTAGACATCAGAATATTAGAATATACCTTTTATATTAATCACGTTGTATCAACGCCCATTTCAACGTTGAAAGTCAGAGATGTTTCGCACGGATGTTTCAACCTTGTTAGGAATCATCGAGTTTTTACGTCCCCTGAACTTTCACTGAAATACGACCCGGAATGTGAGGCTGTATGCCAAACACCAAACGATTAGTCCATTAGCGTTTAATCTCAACGGTGTTTTGAACATGTACAGTCTGCAATTTAAGTTCGATGCCAGTTGATTTCTGTCGACGTTGTTCAAATCCCAGTTTCTAGTACTGGAAACGTGGTCAGTAGCCAGAATACGAACAACCACCTTAGATTAAGGAGGAAGGGAATCAGATGGAGCATGTCCGTGAGCGAAGGATTAATGACTCTGCTGCATATTTTCTTGACTGCCGCAAACGTCTTCCGAGTGGAATAACAAGTGCACCGAGATGTTCCTACAGTCTTTGTGGCTAACGATGTTCTCAGCATTTGTGCACTTTAAATCAATTGGTAACGAACTACGTTGGTCTCTGTTGTCATCTGATGGCAAGCCGGTACATCATTTGCAACTAATTACTTTCCTTGTTCACCTATCGCTATACCAAATTCTTCTATTTATACCTCCGTACAATGGTCTGTAATTTTAATTCGTATTTCCAATTCGATTTAATAGTCCCACTCAACAGGATGCATGACAATCGAATGAAGTGGATGACATTACGAGGATGAATAATATAGAATAGGAGTAATAAACTGCGTCATCGGGATCCGCATTGGCCCAGAAGAATAAATCAGAACAGTGGTATTTTACTGCAAAAATAATCTATCGTTCAACGTGACCCATTGTCCCAACCAACCTCGTAATTACCTTCGGTGATTTTGACGGTAAACCAAATATTTCGGGTATTGTTTGTGACTAAGCGATGTGTTACTGATAACAAAACCGAGGTATTTTACCATGGCAATGCCTGAGCATTGATGTTTTCCTTTGAACGGAATAATAACTCATACGCCAGACACCGAAACACCACACAAACTGAATGATGTGAAGCATCCTATTCAGTTTGTTGTGACCATAAATTGTCTACTAACACTGGTAAATCTGTTAGGAGCATTTTTAATAGATACCACTTAACCTTTACATTCGTTCCAAGACCACTGGCACTACACAAGTCTCATTCCTTCGGTCGCTCATTTAGGTTGTTGGCATAACATACGAACAGTTTTTCGGGACATGTCCAGATAACTAGATTTCCTGGTAAGTCATCCATATTCCTGAATAGTAACTCTCGCACTCTTCAACCTACTGTTTTTTAGCCTTTTCCCTCACACTTACGTGAGCACTCTGTCGTATGGCTTCTCCGGATTTAAGGGGTAGTATGCTGATGTCGTAACTAATCGGTACACTGTCTCAACCAAAGAGGAATATATAGCTTATATGATAACCCCCAGAACATTGTGAGTTAGTATGAATAGAGTGGTCTTTCACGTAACCCTTCGTAGTATTCAGAGTGTATCTCCACCGCGTTTCACTCAGCCTTCCCGAATGATGAGTATACTCCGCGCACCATTCAATTACACAGAGTTCAACCTCCTTAGTACGTCGGAGTGACGTTAAGCACTGGTATTCTCATGTTGTCAGTTGTGTGAGCGAATCGCGCCGACTTATCTTTCACACTCGATAGCTCAGGCAATTCTGCATGACAGTTATCAACACACACTATCTCTCGTGACGCCGAGAGTACTGCAAATCTGTGGACACGAACTTGTCATTTGTTGTCGTCTTGATTACCAAGTTTCTTGTTTTTTTCTTTAGTGGTATCAGTCGAAATGCCTATAAAACGCGCTATATTTAGCCACTTGAGTAGCACCGTTCTCAGCCGAGCTTTCTGATGCATCAGCTGAGCATTAACAAATAATTCTGCGTTGAATTTACATTCACTTTTCCGTTTGCTTTATGTATGCATTTTTTCAAAACTTACTCTGTTTCTTCCAGTTTATATTTCCTGTTATCAATTCAGGATTCGAGGGATTCAAGCACTCAGTAATATATCTTTCTGACCGTACTTTTTCACTGAGCAGGTGGAGTTGCCCATGATTCACTTCAGTTAACGACAGCTCAACCTCAAGTCAAATGGATTTAGTTGCGTTTATCCTGTCATTATGCTGTGTTTGCATTTCCTTCCCTTTGAAGCAACAATAAGCCCATATGAGTAGTATGGCATTGTATCTGGATGACAGGACAAAATGTTTTTTCTTCCCCAGAAGCACACGACCGGTTTCGCTCAAGTGCTCAAGTATAGGCATGATTGGGCGGAACAGTACCGGGTACGCTTACCTGATGAGCGGCAATAACCGCGAAACCAGTCGTGTGCTTCCGGGGAACTTCTGTCTTGTCATCCAGATACAATGCCATACTACTCATTTGGAAAATCCACCAATAAGCCCGTCTAAAATCGTCACGCCAATCCAGAAAAGGTAAATGGCCCAAGATACCTTCAACATTAGTGAGTCACACACCACATTTCTCACAGTTCCTGTCTTCATCGCGCATCATTCATCGTTTAATCGACAACCGCGCTAGCATAAGTGATGCAGTCGAGGAAATCGAAACTGGTCTACCTCACAGGTCTTTTGATGATACTCGCTCGCGCGGTGACCACATGTTAGCTGATGGTGACTGATCGTGGACGGCCGGGTCGTTTTTCTGGCATTACGCTTCCTCTTTCTATTAGACTGTGCACAGCATTGTAGCACAATTGGTGCGACGGCCTCGGTCGATCCGAGCAGCCCAGGTAAAACACCTTGAAAGCATATCTCAAGGTGAGGCCGCCAACCCTAAGCAAAAATCTGTTTGTACATATGACGTTATCCGGCAACCAGCTGTTTTCTTCCAACACCGACACTAATCACAGCAGCAAAACTGTATAGAAGACACTATTGTTTAGTGACCGAAGTCGTGTTGTATGCTGTCAATCAGAGGATGAGTGACAACATTATTTGTTAAGTTTGGTGGTGACGAAAATGGGAAAAATGTCTACCGGGATGTCCACACGGGCTCTATGGCTTATGGGATCCGCCGCCGTGCCCATTATCATAATCGAAATGTACGAAAACTCCCTATAAGCACATGGAGAAAACAGCAGTGCGGTAAACAAGTGCATTTACAGCTATTTGTACTCATACTAATGGATGACATTAAATATGACTCGAAACAACGAAGGAGAATGATGATCCAAATCTGTCTTTGCACGTGTGTGTGTGCAAGTGGAATTGATCACAGTGAAGAGTGTTCGAATGGTTGCACACGTGTTCGGTAACAAGAAGTGGGTCATAGAAGTTTAATTGCTTGCACAAACTGTTTTTGAGCACACAGGGGAGGATTGTGGAGTCGAATACTCACGGTTCCGGCTGCGGCTAAGATGCGACACTTGACAAGTCTTGATTGCTTGTCTCGGACTTCGTAAATGATACAAAAATCGTGTATCACATCCACTGAATGAAGTGAACACACAGCACTCGTAATTTTCCTAATTGGTCCTTTGTTCAACTAAGCCGGGTGGTGTTCACGAACACTTTCGGATAAGTGCCTGGTCGTGCGGCCAACCTGTCTGGTTCCACAGGACCAGATGAAATAATACGCACAGAAAGAGCCTGCAGAATCTGGCACTCTATCCTTGAGGTGAAAACAGTTTGCACTCGAACACAATTTGTAGCTGTGTAGCTCAGAATGTTCTGCTGACTGCTCTTTTAGTCTTCGTTGAATAATGTCCGTCTTCTTTTTCCCTTTGAAGGGCAAGCGGACATATACGGCATTCTTTTCGACAGTTTTCTCTTTCTATTTCGAAAGTGATTTGAACATTTGGATGGGCCGTGGTAAAACTGTTAGGTAGTAAATTGGTGCTAAATTTGGCGTCTACCACAACTAGGATATCTTTCAAGCACCGTTTGTATAAGATGCAATCTTTGTTACCTTCAGTGGATTATTTCCAAGTTTTGCCATGGAGATATTAGCAAATAAGGGTCCCAAAGGTGACTCCATTGCCGTCCCATCTTTCTGGCGATACATTTTGCTGTTGAACTGAAAGGGGATGTTATGGATGCAGACTAATAGTAACAGTTTCAGTTCATCCGACGAGATGCCAGGATTGAGGCTGTTATTCAGCACTTATTCACATAGATATTAGACGGTTTCGGCTATCAGAATATTGGTGAACAGTGAGGCCACTTTCAGCGAAGTCGTTTGCTTGCCTTCCAAACCTAGGTTGCTCACAATCTCTACAAAATAAATTTCTCTCGTAATCTGTGGGTTGGTTGCTTCCTGTCACGACTGAAAGGTCGCGGTCGAGGTCACCATGATTTTGTCCCCCACTTTCCGATCGCGACCAGGGTAGCTGCAGTGATTTGACAAATCGCTTGTGTGAACAAAGCGATGGATTTAACAGCCTAATCGCTACTGCCTCCGCTGCTCCCAAAGTGATTTGGCGCTAGTGAGCGACTTAACTGCTCCAGTGTTCAACCATGCAGGGTGGTGTTCGCGGATGCGTTCAGACAAACGCCTGGTCGTGCGGCCGATATACGTTGTTCCACAGGAACAAGTGAATGAATAAACACAAAATGAGGCTGCAGAATCAGGCACTTTGTCTTTCAACCGCAAAAGCACTACCGGCCGGGATTCGAACAGAACCCGGAGCTTAGCTGCGTAGAAAGTTTTGCTGATTACCCCTGACAATCTTCTCTGTACAGACTCTGCCAACGTATCACCCTTGAATGGCAAAGAGATGTATATTGGTTTTCTTTATCATTGGGACCAAAATTCTGCTGTCCAAGCAACAAGAGCAAACAACTAGATCTGGAAGTGGAATTTGAAAACGTTTATGCTCAACTGTCGGGTCTACTCCCGTCGTCACAGTTGGAGCTACAGAACCTTAAATCCACACTAGGGAATACATGTTATCAGTACCATACAGCTAAGCCGTCACCAAGAGGATTAATGAGTATAGTTGACATGCAACGATTAAGGGAACTGAAAAAGAATGGCGACATCAGCATACTGAAGCCGGACAAGGGAACAGGTATAGTGCTTCTCAACAGGTCAGACTATATTGAGAAAATGGATACCATTTTGAATGAAACATCTAAATTTGCGAAAATGGTCACAGAAAAAGATAAGACACAACAAGTAGAGAAGTCTCTATCTAACTTGCTGCGACGTTTGAAGCAAAGAGACATGATAGACTCGGCCACATTTGAACGGATACGCCCTACGGGAACAACCATTCCCAGATTGTACGGGTTACCGAAAACACATAAGATTGGAGTCCCATTAAGACCTATCCTCGACATGTGTAATTCGCCATACCATGCGGTGGCTAAATGGTTGGCAAGGTTGCTGGAACCGGTAAGACAGGCAATGTCGAAGTACAGCCTCAAAGACACATTTGAATTCGTAAACTGCGTGAAAGACCTAAACGTGAAAGGCTGTCGGATGCTTTCATTAGACGTCAGTTCACTCTTTACCAGCGTCCCAATAGGTTAAACTATCGATTACCTATGTGACTACATTGAAAAGAACACAATCGAGACAGGCATACCCCTAGAAGATCTGAAACAGTTGCTGTTTTTCTGCACATACAATATTCAGTTTAAATTTAACAACCAGATCTATCGTCAAAAGGATGGGGTAGCAATGGGCTCCACACTCGAACCACTAATTGCGGATGTCTTTATGGCAAAGTTAGAAAATGGCCCACTTGAATCTACAATCCAAAACTGTGTTGTATACAAACGCTACGTAGATGACATTTTCTGTGTTATCAACTCATCAGAACACATAAGCCAACTGTTGGACAGCTTTAACTCAGCTCACACAAACTTACGTTTCACCATAGAAACAGAGTCAGATAATACAATCGCCTTCCTTGACGTTCGGATGAACCGCCTTGAAGACGGCTCAATCAGCCGGTCGGTACATAGAAAAGCAACGTGGAATGGGCATTACATTCACTTCCACAGCTTTGTGCCTCTAAAAATTAAAAAGAACCTAATTCGATGCCTCACAAACAGGGCAAGAAGAATATGTTCGGAGGACACCGTTGAAGAAGAGCTGCAAATGGTTCGAGCAACTTTCATCCAAAACGGCTACCCGGACCGGCTAGTTGAGAAGATAATGCGAGTTAAAGTGGAAACCCCAAGGAAGTTTGGGGTGGAAAGAAAGCCAATATACATCTCTTTGCCATTCAAGGGTGATACGTTGGCAGAGTCTGTACAGAGAAGATTGTCAGGGGTAATCAGCAAAACTTTCTACGCAGCTAAGCTCCGGGTTCTGTTCGAATCCCGGCCGGTAGTGCTTTTGCGGTTGAAAGACAAAGTGCCTGATTCTGCAGCCTCATTTTGTGTTTATTCATTCACTTGTTCCTGTGGAACAACGTATATCGGCCGCACGACCAGGCGTTTGTCTGAACGCATCCGCGAACACCACCCTGCATGGTTGAACACTGGAGCAGTTAAGTCGCTCACTAGCGCTGTCGTTTCACGCCTTTCCCAGACTAATCACGCAGTAAACGTGGCTGAGGCCTTCCATGCGCTGTATAAGGTTCGGGGTCGGCAATCAAGACCGGCAATTGTCGCATACTAGCCACAGCCGAGGGCGTCAGCATCCGCCTCCACAACCCTCCTCTATGTGCTCAAAAACAATTTGTATGTGCCCTTAAGCTTCCCTGGCCCTCCGTCCACCCTACAGCAGGCCATAGACCAGATGAAAACTGAAAATACACGAGAAAAAACAATACACATCCGGTTCTGATTTAAGCCCGAATAACAATTGTTTTCTTCCCCTCCCCCACCCCTTTCATTATTAATTTTTATCACTTCCCATTTATCTAATTGGTTTAACCCTTTGACTTGTCGTAATATATTGTGATGTAATGGCATGACTATGAATCACTGAAAACGAGCTTGTTCGCCAAACTCTGTTCTCCAAATGTGTTCCTTGGAAATTTTTCCACATTTGAAAATTAGGAGCTTGAGGAATTCGGGAACATTCTCGGTCGTATTCGTCTTTGGCATCGTCATTAATCAATGCGTAGACAGATACCACTGATTTTGGTACACACACACACACACACACACACACACACACACACACACACACAGAACTCACCAACTGAAATGTCATATACTGGGACTATTTTGATGATAGACATACATGATTCTTATTGGGGTAGGAGGGGGGGGGGGAGCTCGACGACAGCCTCCCCACCGGCTCAACCGAAAAGCGTCTGTGTGTGTCGCAGTACAGAAGCAATGCTCGGTAAACCTCACCCTTGTTTGTAACCTATTTCAATTTGCCTACTAACAAGCTTCGGAGTTTGACTTACCCAGTGTCCAGGGCTTTGTTGTACTTGGACCATATTTCATATTATTGAACTGAAAAAATCGAACTAGAGCTTGCGGATGGGCTGCTGATGTGGGACGTATGCAAGTAATGCCCCATCCAGATAGTTCAGCGCCGGAAGGTTCCAGTACGGTCTCTAGTCAACAAAATGATCGAAAAGTGTTGACTACTGCTATATTACAACTTGTGTGAAATAAGAAGTCCTTGGTGGATACAGTCAAGAGTGCTAGCGCAACCGTGATATTCCCACTAGTTCCTGTTGTAGAAACGTATTTAGTTTAGTTTCAGTCAAACATCAGATATATCTGAATACATGCAACGATTCTTGCCACCGTACAGTTGTTACAGTTTGCCACATTTCACTGTGAGCTTTATAGTAAAAACATCTAAAAGAATAAATTTTCGAATGAGATTCTGACATAATTTTCTGAAGAAAAGCTGATTGTAACTGAACCACCGTCTAGTGACTGGGTTACCCGTAGGACACTAACCAAAACCCAAATTCGTATAAGGCGAGTCAGTAATCTACGTGTACCTCAGGGAACCATCATTACAAATGTAAATAACATACCTCAGTTTTTGACAAGCTATCCAGTTACAGCGAACCGTGAATGGATATCAATCATTCAGATGGGCAGAAAGGAAAGTACGTCTAGCGATATAAGACCCAGCCATCGGTACAATGTGTAGTGCCGTTTTTATAGTAAAGAAATGAAACCAATCAGAGTAGGCACCTGGGACACCCATATGACAGAGGGATAGGTAGCAAATTCGGACAATGACATAGAGGAAATTGCACACACGTCTGAGTCTAGACAAGCATGAGGACGTGGAGTGATATTGGCGTGGAAACCGAAGGTCACTCTCATAGTACAGAAGAAGTTTGACAGGGGCATCCAAGCAAGGCATGGACATACTCACGAAATAGCTTGAATGAAGCATAGAAGACGATATCAAACATGAATAATTAGTACTTAGCTCTATGCAGTTTGTATGTCGTTTGATGCCACAAGGCCTTTGCTGATTGTCTGTCTGCTCTAAAGGCAATTAGTTTCCGACCATGGAAAAACACTTTTGACTGCTCTACTTGAGGACAGCTGAACCTTTAGCTTCCTTAGCTAATATTGTCTCCGGTGTCACTCTATTGCGCAAAAGTGATCGACTTTTTTCAATACAAACCCTCCTTCACCTATTCCACTGGCTTTTACCGTGTTTGGCAGCCGTTACAACTTTTGACTCGTTGCCTATTCCTTCGGCCGTTCTCCAGGATCTATTTAGTACCTAGCATCCGCAGTACTAAAAATTCACTACCGTGTTTGATAGGAATATTCATGATCGGAGGTGATAACAGACATTCGAATTGCGCTTTTTCCAAATTCAACATCCGTTTATAGAACCGAACAGATCGTACTACTTTTGCAAGCAACCTGAGTGAAAGAAATCGATTGTGCGGATTTGCAATAAAACTGTTGCATTTATTCTCTGCTCTCCAAATATAGTTTTCTTTGGTGAATGAATTTCATCTCATCTACTAACAGTTTATACATGAGGTATAGCAGTGGATGATCCAAAGCTAATAACAACAGATCACTCTTCAAGCTACAAAGAATGAAGCCGGAACTGTTTCTCCTGAGTAAATATATATCCGTCCGTAGATTTGTAGAATTCACTTCCTCCTTAAGCAGAATGTTCGCTGCACTGTGTTGGTTATCACACTACTTGTATTATTATTACTACTACTACCTTGAATTAAACCAGGTCTGTTTATTAGCTAAGAATTCACTGTTTATATAGGAAGAGAGAATCACTATCACCAATCTTTCCAACACAGATAAACTGGTTCATCTTTGCATTGGGTAACCTCCGTTCTGATTGGCTGATCTGTGATATGACCAGTGACCATCCAACGTGAATCCTTTCTCGTCTTATCGATCCGTCGTTCTGTCTACCGCGAATCCATTAGCTCAAGCCTTGGCCTGGATTCTGGACAGGTGCTTATATGTTGTCTGTTAGCGTGACTGGGCCGTTTATCGAACGAAGCGGCAGATCACACCTTCACATAGGATGTGTGTGGTACACTAGAATCCTCACGTAGAATTTTCCCAGGCTTTTATATAAAAATCACGCAGTGCGGAGATAAGAGAAGCAATGGAACTATAGAAACACGACTGATAATAATCCAGAAGCGGAGTCACGTGACAGTCTTTCTTAAATGTACCAGGAAGTATTACGGGGTAGTAGTAGAGTAGCATTGGGAGAACATATTGATTAAGAGGGAAATGCCCACAGTTATGAGTTAGTGTGCGTACTAGGACCTGTTTCGATCGATTTTTGGTACCTTGTAAAATAGCCTTAACGCTTGGATCTACTCGACTACCGGTAGCGATCAAATGATCGAGAATCGCATTAGTAATGGTTCCAGATCCATCTTGAATTACCGGAAGTAGGTGATGCTTTTTCATGTCGAGGGACCGAGTAAAGTAATCCTCTAGAATTTAGCGCAAAAGTGAACTGACAATCCTTAGGCAGTACTCACTTGAACAAAATCCGAAAGCCGTAGAAAGAGAACCGGCGATGAGTACAGGAGGATATTTGGGCAGTATGTTCGAAATTGTGACAACCTAGGAGTGATGTCGCATTTCCTAGGAATCATTTTCAAAACACACAGAAGCATAGCTGCAACTTGCAAGGCAACTGTGATGATCAGGCTCCGTTTGAGGACGAAATGTTTGGAGAATGGTGGTGGTGAAAGATAAATGGCAGTACACAGTGCGTACAGGATTTTCGTCCCGTAATTGATTTGCTCGCAGATAAACGAACCTCAAGTTCCAGGGCAGAGAACACAAGCTCGCTTTACTACGAACTAGAGGACAGATGATCAGACAATAACAGTACCATACCTAAAATTGTGGGCAAACCGACCACAGAATCAATACAGTCAAAAAGGTCTTAAGGAGCCGAAGCAACAATAGACGGGAAGCCTTCGAGACGGCAAAGGAAGGAACGAGTCAAGTTGTTTACAATGTAGGACTTGTTTGTGGGGGCACTTTGGCCAGTCAACGAACAGATGAAAAATAATGATTTGAGGGAACACACTCACACAGGCTAGGGTGAAGAACAAGCAGAATAACACGGTTGTGAGAAAGTGAAAGATCAAAGAGAGATCGCCAAGTTCAGTCATTAACACGGATAAGGCAGATTGGGAGGAAAGATAATTACGTTCAAAAATTTGTTCCTCTTCATGTAACTGAGGCAATTATGACGTGGATCATTCCAAAACGGGTAGATGGTTAAGGGAGCGATAAAATCGAAAAGATAAGATCAACAATTAGGCACGTGACAATTGGGGTCAATCGAAGTTTGCCATAGCAACAAGACTAAAAATTGCGTGACGCAATAGGACTGAACAAGAACTATTACTCGAATGAGGAAGTCAAGGGATTTGGTCGGCGTGGAATTTAGTAGCGACAGTGCATGAAAAACAAGCAAATAGTTCGGTGAATGCGCGGCAAAATAATGATGGAAAGCGTGGGATCTGGACTAAACCAGTTTACCGGATTTCCTCGATATGGCAAGCTGAGTTTCCTCGTCCAAATTCAATAAATCTTTAGGCAGTGCGTCTAATAAAAACGACGATGAATGGAGTATAACCACACTGTCCAATAAGCATATCATCGATTGACTGACTATTACACAATCATCAATACACAATAAGGAAAATGACGATTTTGCTCTTGTAGGGTAAAACTGGAATAACCAATCTAATGCATGGGAAATAGACGAACTGGATGCCGATTAGTCGGACCAGCATTCTCCGTCTGCAAACTGATGATGGCTCACCGTGTTGGACTGTTGGGTGTGAAAGTATTAGTGGATTTTCCTTTACATAAGATTCAGACTCCTCGTGTTCTTAACACATTCTGTGTATATATTTCAATGTCCACTGGATCACGTTCACCCGTGTGTTGCTCGTCCCATTGGGAAGAGACCGACGAGGCTAGCCCAGTGAATAAAACCAAAAGAGTTGCTGTGTATCAATGGAATAGTGATTTGTGCGTAACTGAATATTCAGTTGTGTTATTCACACCCGACTGGATACAGCGCAATAGTTCAGGTGGCAGAGCATCTGCCCCGCAAGCGGGATGCCTTTTGGTCGTTTCCTTCTCGTGGCGGTGAAATTTTAGATATGAAAATTGCCTGCGGGTTTTACATTATGTAAGATTCAGGCTCCTATTTCCATCAAAGCATAATCATAAAACCACGGGTAACTGATTCTGTTTGACAGTAGTTATAGTGACCGGCCTAAGTGGTTCCAATCCCATCGTACTCAATATACTTATTGAATACGAGTTATCATGTGAGGTGAAATATGGAGCTGCAATTTTGAGTCACCATATGACCAACGTTAACATAGTTACGACAAGGCTGATTAACGACCTGAAAAACTGTATTATACGGTGAAGGTAAACAGTATCAGTTAAAAGATGGTGTGGAACATGGAACAAAGTGTTTTCATAGAAAAACTCACTTTCAACTTTCCAGATCCGCAGCGGTATATGAAAAGCTTTCGTCTGCAAGTTACATCTTCTCTTCTTTTCTACTAACTGGGTAAACGGAATGCAGTGTGACAGATTGCACAGGCATGTGCATTTCTGTGAGACATTTGCACAGTATCATGTGTTTCGAAGTGGGATCAAGTGATTTGAATAAAATGGGACTCTTGGCTGACAGACAATATCAGAAGGGATACTTACCCTATTTTATCTGGGATATGTACCAGTTAGTCCATCGGAACCAAATATATTTCGGAGTGTATCCAGTAACAATGCGTTATACTACGTTTGTTTGACATTAGGTAACATTTCTTCATCGTAAAAGATGGTAATTTTTCCAAGTTTAGGTTACTTTGGTCAAACTTTCTCAAGGCCAGTTTGCGTACAAAAATAGACTGGCTGCTGAAAATTTGAACAACACAAAATTACCAACTAACACATCAAAACGTATGATAAATTTATAATCTTGAAATGATAACCTTAGTTTTCTTAAACCAATTGAAACTGTGATGAATGACCTATTGTGCAAATATCACAAACTGTTGGGTAAGGTGCCCATTTCGGTCTTGGTTATTTCCAGGAACTGGACTAAGACGGTCTGGTTGGGGAAAAGAGTTTTGCTGCACCAAACTGACAGTCGTTTGGTTCAATCATATGATCCCCATCCACTAAATAATCTAGGATAAAACTAATTGTTGTATTTGTATTCTTGTGACACAGTCACTTCTGATACCACAGTTTGATGCGTGGAAATTAATGTCCAGGTGTGAGACATACGTAAGACGAACCTCTTCGAAATTTGTAATCTTATAATTTGTTAAGAACAAAAGAATTGTCACAGAATCAAGGTAGATCTGAGAGGACCATTTGGGACAACAACTGGGTCGATAATAAATGGGTTTATACGAATAACAGCGCCAACTTGGTAAGGGCTATCGTCAAGAATCAACTCTATAGAAAATAACTGACGAACACATTTGTTACGACTGAACAGGGAGCAAGGGTTTTGCCTGTGCATTCATTTACTAATGCGTGCAAACTTGCAGGTACGGAATTACCCATCCACTGTGTACAGTGTTATAAGTCTTGAAAAATTTCTAGACTTGTCTAAGCCCACTTAAACCACATTCTGCACTGCACTACTTTTACGCTTGTCAGTAGGCAAACTGCCGAAAAATTCACCTGCCATAGGAGCGACGGCCTAATTCTATAGGCCGGATATTTGTGTACTGACGAATATCTCGCCAGTAAAAGTACCTATGGAAATCAAGAGTATCCACACACAGATACTAGTAGGTAATCACCCCCTCTGAAGTCCCTAGGATAATGAAGCCGGTGGTCCAGGTTTCTTCCCGACAGTCTTATTGTAGGCGCTAACAGGTTAATCTTATTAACACCAATTCCTTTTTGAATATATCGGACAATTAAAAAGTTGGAACTCTCGCACTAGTGACGGAATGACAAACACAATTCATACGTTGCATATGAATTTCCTTTAAGGCAAGTAAAATCTTATCTCAAAAGAACCTTGATGTGAACCATTATTAGTATTACCACTCACGCAACAGATCAGATACTGGAACCTCTCTAACGCCATAATTTTCTTTCGGGAACCGCGTAGTGTCGTGATATTTTTAATACCAAGCGGATGAATACATTTTTAAAAAACTGTCAAACAGATCATCATCATCATCATCATCATCATCATCATCATCATCATCATCATCATCATCATCATCGTACAGCGTTAAACAGTAGGGCAAGCCCCACTGACCACTGCCTTCCTCACCATGTTGCACGTTGAATTAGAAAGTATGAATATACAAGATGGAAAGTGACTGTACCTACATGGGTGGGAAAAGGAAAGAATGCCCTAGTAGCCAACACACGGAATACACAGTCTAACTGTACAAACGCACATCGATCAGTCATTCTGATTCGCTAGAAAGTGACAACACGACCGCCACTGTTCGCGGTTCGCAGCCATATCCTTCAGTGTCTCCAGCCAACTGGTAGACGGATCTTTTGGACCCCAACCACGAAGACGTGAAGCACCTACTTTTCCTAAGTCTGCTGTACGTTTCCTCATTCCTCGCTGCCACGTCATCTGTTAACCTCCATGTGGTCTCTTCCACTCCCTAGGAGGAACGGAGAATAGGACACGGTACGGTAGACGTGTGTTTGCCATACGTAACACGTGCCCCAACCAACGAAGTCTACTATGGTGGATACGCTGTGACAGAACGTTCTCCGAATTAATACCCAATACTCGCTTTCTGACCTTGTCACTGGTCACTCGGTTATTCCACCCAATCCTAGCGATAATACGTAAACATCGGTGGTCAAAAACCTCAAGAGGACGAATATCTTCAGCACGCAGACTCCAAGTTTCGCAACCATACAACAAAACTGAACTTATGCGGAACAACACACACGACCTTTCAACTTCAGTGAAATACCAGGTCGGCTGCACAAATGTTTCGGTCCGGAGTGCGCCGCTCGAGCCTTGGATATACGCGTGCTCACCTCCACTACTGTGCTCTCATCCGTCGTCACGCTGCTGCCGAGGTAGATAAAGTGGTCGACAAATGACAGCACCTCGCCATCGAGTATCAAGCTCGGAATCGTTGACGTCCAGTCTTGTCACATCACCTTGCGCTCTGAAGGTACAAAGCGCATGCCGAATGAAGCTACAACTCTTGAGAGTCTACCTAGTGCACGTTGAGCATTTTCCGTGGATTCGAACAAGCAGACAACGTCGTCTGCATAATCTAGGTCACACAGCCTTCCACTATTTCCTAGTTCGACGCCTACATCCTGAAGATTTTGCTGCGCACTCTCCATTATTTCGTCCATGACGAAGTTGAACAGGAATGGAGACAGGACATCCCTGTCGAACACTAATGGTCGTTTCGAACCGACCGGATAGTTCACCGTAAACTCTAACGCGGCCAGAAGTATGAGAATACAATGATCTCAGTAGGTTTACGAACTTCTGGGGCATACCTTTTTGATGAAGAGTACTGAAAAGCGCTGCTCGATCAACTGAATCGAAAGCGCCTTTCAAGTCTAAGAAAATCATTGTTGTCGGTCGGCGGTGCGTGTGACGCGTTTCGAGTAGTCAGCGAAGAGTAGAAATCTGGTCGATGCATCCTCGACCTGGGCGGAATCCAGCCTGCTGTTCGCGGGCATTCCTCTAGCGAGCCGGTGTAAGACGATGCAGCAAAATCGAAGCTAATACTTTGGTGACTATCGGAATTAAGCTAATCCCACGATGATTACCACAGTCATTGCGTATTCCCTTCTTGAAGATGGGAACAATCAACGACTCACTCCATATTAACGGAATACGCTCCTCGTTCCAAATGTCACGGAGCAAAGCGGTAAGTGATTTTATCAAAACATTCCCACCCAATTTGAAAAGAACTGGGGGAAGTTCGTCGGGACCTGCCGCTTTCCCTCGCTTTAGTGATCGAATGCATGACTCTACTTCTACTTTCTATGGGGCTCAAGTGATACCACCTAAGGAGTCGCAGTTGTTGATACAAGAGTAACTACATTAGCGTGCGGCCAGCTAAACTGTTCCTTGAAGTATTCGGCCCAACGGTCAGGCCTTTGCTGTTTGCTATGGATTGGTTCTCCATTTCTATCGCATATCGTTTCACTGACCTGGATGCGCCGTCCACCGGTGTCACGAATAAGTTTGAACAGTCTCTGACTGTTACCTGAAGCAGCTGCTATTTCCATTTCTTCGGCTACCTTGACCCACCAATTTTCGCGATCATTCTTAAGGCTTTGCGTAACTTGCTTTTGCAGCTTTCTCCGCATCTTATTCATCACCTTACGGTTCGAAAGCTGACGCTTTTGCTCCATTATACTCAGCGACTCTTACGAAATCCAGTGTCTTTGATGGACAACGGATCTAGGACCACAGGCAAAACCTGCTGCAGTGTGCATCGCCTGTTTGATATGAGCCCAATGCTCATCTACATTACTTTTTGTCGTAGATCCTAGCTCATGTGCTAACTTCTGCTCGTAACGGGTGCGTACTTCTGGATCACACAAATGCTGCATGGCTAATCGGGTTTGTGATTTGCGAAGATGACCATGGAGCTGGAGAGATAATCGCAGCAAAACTAATGTATGGTCCGACTCTACGTACGTGGACCAGTAAGATCTACAGTTCTGCGATATGATAAATTTGACTCAAAGTACCTGTAGAGTTAGAGCGCCATGTCGCTGTGCGACGCGAGCTGTGTCGGAAATTGGTGCTAGACAAGAACAATCGATTGTCTGCACAAAACCGGAGAAGCCTATCCCCGTTATTTGTACGCTCAGCGGGTAAAGCACAACACCCACTTAAACTGGCTTCTGACACACTAAGTTTGCCAACTTGTGCATTGAAGTCATCAGCTAGCACTACAATGTCAGAACCTTTACTGCTGCGAACGAGGGTGGCGAGGGCATCATAGAACTCATCTTTCTGCAAGTCTGAGCTGCAGTCCGTTGGGGTGTATTCCGAGATCACAAACAAATTGCGCTCAACACAACTATCCTTTCGAACGCCAACTGACCCTTGGAGTCTCACAGCACATAAACGACTGTTAACAGGGATCCAGTCTAATAGGGAAGCCTCAGCCTTCTCAGTCAAGACTATTCCTACACCACGTTGACCCGCAGCTCGAGCTACTTCGTCTCCTGAAGTGCGCAGAAAATACCTCGATGAGATACCAGAAGCAGTTAGTTGGATTACACTGTTCGAATCCTGTATACGCGTTTCACTTAAGGAGCAAAAATCAATCTTCAGAGAATCTATTGTGAGCGCTAGGCACGTCTGCTGACCGACCCGCATGAGTGTACGCACGTTGAAGGAGCCGAGATTCAGAGGCTGACGAGGCTTGAGATAATGTGAGTTACCAGACAGGGGATTATTCCCGATACTATTTGACAGTGAATCGTTGCGAGTATCGACCGTGTTATCAGTGAGAGCACTATGGGTCGATAGATGGGGCAAAGAGAGGTGGTTAGGGACAGAAGACAAAGGTTGAATAAAAGAGAGGGAACTCTGAGCAGTAGCCCACTTATCACTACCCACCCCGCTCGATGCAATGGGCAGCGCGATCCTGATTATCCTGTACGACGACCGATGCAGTATGGAATTCTTTGTATTCGTGCAGTTCATGGGAGATGTCGGACGGGTACTGCTAGGGTGTCCAGCCACAAAGCAGGAGAACGATTAGGGTCCTCATCCAAAGCCATTAGTTCTGACAAGAACCTATCCGCAAGGCAGCGGGATGGCTTAGTGGAAGCCCATTTGCTTGGATCAATTATTCTTCCATTGCTTTTGCCGACTGACTTGCCAGCTCAAGTCAACCCCCAACCTGGAGGACCAGGAGACTGGACTTTGTCTGACCTCTACCCATTGACCTGTCAGGTATGATTGCATCTCCGGCTTAAAGAAGCCATCCTGTATAGCTCTTTGGGTCATAGAGGCGAGTAAGCCATCACCCCACGTCAAGGTGCAGTCTCTTGTCAAACAGAGATGGATGATGATTACTATTGTTCGTTCTGGTGGAATCGGAAGTAGCTGCAACTATTGTGTGCACGATTATTTGCGCGTAAAGTGTAGCACTTGGCATAATTCGCCTTATCTCTTCATTTGTACTAGAACGCCAAGGGAGTCCAAGCGAACACTGTCTCGGATTAAAAGTTGCACAACTTCATTTTCATGGCAATTTGTTGAAGTTTTGTTATTTTTCCTCACGATAAGTTTCACGCGTTTCCCTAAAGTTTCGCTGAAGTGTTGTTTCATAGTTGCATTCCATTCCCTTGATAACCTTGGCATATCTGAAAAGATCTCACTAATGGCTTTAAAATTTGGTCTGATTAGTTTTTGTGAGGCATTTTTTACTGGCTTTATGATGCAAAGTGTCTGTGCTGACATGTCACCATTCTGTCGAGGTATGTTGCTTAGTCTGTCCAGCATGTGATAGCTTTTCGTTTGTTATTGTAAAGTAGCATATCAGGGAAACTGGAGAATCTTAGACAAGTCGGCAATTTTCATTGGACTTTATTATTCCCTTATCATTTCTGTCAGTTGTTCAGTGAAAGATTTCGTCATTTTGGAAATGTCCATTGAAATAATAACTCAGTTCGGTGTTATTT
This sequence comes from Fasciola hepatica, assembly GCA_948099385.1. NCBI lineage: Eukaryota > Metazoa > Platyhelminthes > Trematoda > Plagiorchiida > Fasciolidae > Fasciola > Fasciola hepatica. Next base: position 1,538,094 of record CANUEZ040000069.1, read on the forward strand.
TTACCCTAAATTTATCAATTTCCCGAAGGAGGAGCATTTCGCTTCATGTGAAAAACCGCGCAGCAATACCACAATTCGACTTAACTCGCCACAACTGAAAAAAGTTGCAATCAACTTGTGTTAAAAGCAGACGTAATCTGTATTGTCAACATGAATTTGTTACCGTATACAATGCCGCTGTCGGAAAGCAACCTGAAACACAGACTTCATAACTAACTCCATGCCGAACACCGAGGAATCGACTGCATATTGATATTGACCCGTCGATAACCATCGTTTCACGGCAGTTTTTACGCGAGAGAATTATTTTCAGTGTGCAAGATACACGGTCTAAGCAGTCAAGCTGGCCTCTGAGCCAAAGAGGGTTTTTCCATAATTTGCCTACTGAGAAGCAGAAAAGTAGCCCGCTTCAGAATGCAGTTCAGATCGGCAGGGACATATCTCCAAAATATTTTTCACGACTTAAAAAACACTGCACATGTGATCTAGTCAATCGTGGCACATAGACTGAAATTCCAGGCAGAGTAGGCTAGAGGCAGAAATCGAAAATTTCATATATTCCATTATCTTTTGCCCCATCATCCAAAACGGATCCCATATGCTTTCGAAACAAGGTACTGCAAAAAGAGATTACAGCTTAAATCGTGCTACATAGGATAAAGAGCACCACGACAAAATTTTCAGATCACAAGGGAGTCCAGTTGTTGAAGTATAACGCATTGTTTCCAAAAAAACCTGCCCATTTTCCCAAATTAGACAGATACAATGGAACTGGCAGCTAACACAATTCAGTTTAGGGATGAGAGAAAAATTAATGAAACAGCCGAAGAATAACAACAGCCCATGTAGGATAAGTGTCTACTGGGTGGTTGTTTGGAATGCATGTGGATCTTCAAGAACTTGGTGTAGTCTGATGTAACTTTTCGAACTCCTTTAATAGATTCAGCCTGTTACGACTTCATTTACTTCAGGTAAAAAGTGAAGTAATATCTAGTAAAAGTTGTGGTTCCGTCGAGAACGAAGAACTGGATTTCAGAAAGGTTTCTAACTGGTCGTTTGCGTTTTACAAAGTCATAATGAGACGGAGAGCTTCATAGTTCCTTAGTTATTTCAAATGGGTCTCTCGTATTGATGCATCTACGCGTTCAGTGGTCAACACGCGATTTCGGCGATTCCGCCTTGGTTGTTGCTCTCTAGAGTATGCGCTGGAATAGGTACCAGAAGCAAAAGCAGGTGATATATTTTTGTCAGATACGGAAACTGTTGGTTACATGTTTTCCACGACAAGAAAATGATGAGTCGAGGATAGCTAAGTATGTGTTTTGACCTCTATTCTAATGTGTGATTCTCAAAAATAGATATGTATTATTACCAAATCTGAAAGCACATAACCTTTGCTATTGTTGTTTATTCACTCAGTACTGGAGTAACCACAAACAGTCTAAAAGTACTGGTGATCATGAAAATATCCCTCTAGCAGATAACGTGCTGATCAATCACAAAGCGAATTAGTCGCATTTACACAATTTAGCGGTCACGGGCCGGCTTCATCTGATTGGTTCGAAGCTGGAAACGAACCTGTGGTGCACTGGACCGTGTGTGAAGGCCTTCGAATCACTACATAGAAACACAGCTTTTTGCGTCACATGCGCGACAAGCTGTGTTGGAATATTTAGGTTTTGCTGAGTCCGTTGCCGTACATAGATGGAAACCTTCACTTTGTCAGCAGAAATCACGGTTCATGCACTAGTCTTTATCACGTTGATGTAAATAATGTCACTTTTTCAGTCATATCAAGGCATTATCATTAGCGTGTATCCAAGGCTCTTTGTCAGTATATCTGTAGATACTAGCTTCATGAATGATCTCAACTAGCCACTTCAAAGTCATCGCTCCCTAGGTTAGTTGCGACCAGCTACACGGAACTACCAGCGATTCAACCTTGTGATTCTTCAATAGACCCTTCTAAGAAGAACAACCATTCACACTCCTGATGCACAAATTAGTTTCTTGTGAACGGAATAATATGGACTGAACAGGTTCAGGGGTAAGTGGACGGGGAGTACCGGATACACGTACCTGATTATCGGCAGTATTCGCAATACCGGTCACGTATAGCCCGACCCTCTTCAACCAGCCATTTAAAGATAACACTTACATGAACTGTCGATCTACCTGAACCTATTTAAACACTGTATTAATATTCTCCGAAATCGTTCTATACAATAATCCTGAAATATTTTATCACTGGTTTCTCTTTGTAACATTATCTTTGAGTACGTACCTTCAAGTGGTTTACTTTATTCAATCGAATTCCTTGAGCAGCTGTGACTTGTGTAGCTCCTGGACGCTAATAAAATAATTTAGGCCACAGCGCACTGGTTACATTCCCTGAATTTGCAACGAAACTTAGGCATTCGGGAAGCTAAGCTCAACTAACTCTTACTGACAAGTAGTATATAACGGTGCGTTTTTTACTGACTAATTATGAGTTCTATCCCGGTAGTACAACAACAAAAAATGTCTAAAAAGCCGACATGCTCAAAAAGCAAATTAAAAAAACTGCCCTTTGCTTTATTTTGCATTGTGCTGAAACGGAATACAGAACTTTAATGGAAGATGACAAACATTTGAGCGATGACGCGAATAAAGTATTTCGTTTATCAAGAAGAACAATGTGGGGAAAAAGGATGTAGGCCATTAATTTAGCGTACTCTCAACCAGCTGCCAATGTACATTATACGCGTTTACATTAAGTTAGAACAAAGGCAATTGTACACACAAACGAAGAGAAAGAGTCATTCACGATAAAAAGTGTGACTTAAGACCCAGAAAAAGGAGGGAGAAAAATCAGGATGATGTCACAGGTCACTACCACGGCAACACAAGTAACGCAACAAATGTCTTTTGAATTCACAGTTCAGGCTTTGTCCTGTGGACGATTACTAACTCTGTGAGCTTTGGCAAGTTTTCATTTCTTTATCTCATGATGATTCTGAAAGTTCTAGTCGGGTCAACACAGTGACCTGAATCCAACGATCAACATGCCACGGCACTAGATGATGATTTTTACGCATCGAAGACTCAAATTGTTTCCGATATGCTCACGCATTTTAATACAGGGACGGCGTTCTAAGATTTTTACGTAAGTTATGCCACAGGTACATTGAAGCTGGTAAGTTAATTTGGGGGTGATATGAACGTTCGGTCTATGCTCATTAGTGCGGCTGAGATAATGACCAGTTTCAAGCACTGTGTAGCGGTTGCCATCTTCGTTCATACTTTTACCACGTTTATTGTTTAACTGAACGCTGACTGCCAAGCGCGGTGGCCATTTGACCGTTGCTCTTGCGCACGCTCTCACGCACGCTCCCAAATACACGCTAACCACTATCTCTCCCAATCGCCTTCTCGTTCTCACGGGTCGTGGAGAATACTGTTCTGGTTAACATATTTGTGCAGTGCCGCGCATTAGAGTAACGTGCAGGTGGTCCACGCAGTACAAAGGACCGAAGCACGCGTTTACTAAGGAAACCGCGATGTAAGGTCTAATCAACCTTACAATTGGTGAGCCCGACGTGATCCTCAGGTCACGTGAGTTTCCTTGTTTTCTACCGTTCAAGGTCCCGTCTGCGTACGTTTTTGTGTGTTTTATTGTTTCCCTATCTTGATTTTTTTTTTCGGTTGGTTTACCAAATAATTTTTTTTTTCGTCCATACATATTTTGTGTGTCTAATTCGTCGTGATTTTTTTTCTTTCTTTTTCTTTCTTTTCGCCATGGATTTACCAAAAAACAGACCCGTGAAATTACAATCTGTAGTTATGGTTTCATTTTCTTCTGGTCTCCTAGCGACTACAACAACACCGAACATCGTTTGTGTGTTGTTATTACGGTCCAACATCCGCCGGCGCCCTCAGGCGCTATTTTGTTCCAGTTTACCTTGCCCTCTCTCAGACGGATCTAACAAGTCACATTGGCTTCATCCGTAGCCTGGCTGACTCCCGTGCACGTTCAAGGAGCCAACCGCTCACTGGACAACGGGACGATTGGTCAGCCTGGCACTGGAGACGGCAACTGGACGCCTTTTTGGATGGACCTGACGAGGCATTTTCCGGCTTGTATTCGTATGAGACCCGCGGGCGCCAAAACACAGTTGGACCCACGCACATCGGACCTCGAGAGTGCAGGCACCGGTAAACTCATCAGCAGTCGTTCGACGTCAACAACAATATAACGGAGAAGCTATGAGGAGTTCCTGGACAACCAATAATTCCGGCTTACCATCACGATCGAAGCCCAACTCCGTCGGACTTCTAGGAGGGGGCCCCTGTAGCGGTTGCCATCTTCGTTCATACTTTTACCACGTTTATTGTTTAACTGAACGCTGACTGCCAAGCGCGGTGGCCATTTGACCGTTGCTCTTGCGCACGCTCTCACGCACGCTCCCAAATACACGCTAACCACTATCTCTCCCAATCGCCTTCTCGTTCTCACGGGTCGTGGAGAATACTGTTCTGGTTAACATATTTGTGCAGTGCCGCACATTAGAGTAACGTGCAGGTGGTCCACGCAGTACAAAGGACCGAAGCACGCGTTTACTAAGGAAACCGCGAAGTAAGGTCTAATCAACCTTACAACTGTCTTCGATAAGGCTGTGTAGAAAGAGCCTCTGACTGCGGTAGTGAGTCGGTTACTTATTCTAGTTAACGTGTTATCACCTTTGAAAGTTAGATGAGTGAATACGTCTTTCTTCCTTGCCGATGGACATCTTGGTGTGGGATTTAGAGGTGAAGTGTACTTTCGGATAAACGTCAGTGGATAGTCATAGTCGGTCAGTGTATTCGTCAGTCTTTCTGTTTCGGCTGACACAATTTAGTGGCTGCATAAGTGTCGTAGTTGGTAAAAGAATGTTCTTGTTGCGACTATCCCGATGTCTAGGGCTGTGAATCTAGCAGTAACTTAGTTTCTCTAGCTACACGCACGATATGGGCAGAACACGATTACGGGCAGCAGAACAAATTCCAATCGAATAACCGTGTTTATCGATGATTCGTGGTTCTAAATAATACAATAAACATAAAAATACAGCAAATAAAGGACTTACAGCCAGGTGAGAAACCAAGAACAATGGGCAGTAAGCTTCCGAAAATCGGGACAGCGCAGAAAATAAAAAACGGTCCACTTAGCAGGCAGCTGAACGAAACTGTAGCGCAGTTCGGTTGCGGTACAGTCAATAAATCAAGAGCGTTTATCGTCAAAGATCAATAAATCGATTACAAATGCGTGAATTGGACTGTGGTTGCAATGGTAAAAAGTGTCATTAACAAATAAGTACAAATGAGCTAAGTCTGTGGAGTAAACAAAGGCACGTGTCAACATGAATGGGCGAATCCGGCACTAGATCTGTTAATGCCGTTGACGTATGACGGCCAATAGTGAAGTGCACTGACAGAAACGATAAGACTGGGAGTTCGAGCCTCCGCTCGGCAGTACAAATGAAACACTCAGAAAGATTATATAACAGTAAAAGTGTAGACTTTCGGGAAAACAAGGTTACGAACAAATACGTGAACTGTTCATGTAATAAGTACCATGAAACTCAAGTATAAACTGATGTGATACCTTAGAAACAGGGAAAATACATTACGAATGTCCGGGGTTCACGATGCATGTACTCACTACTAATAAGTAACTAAACAGAAGACAAAAGGACAAACTCTAATTACGATTCGTAATTAACACTGCCCCCGGGGTGGGGGAATGTCACGAATCACACTCATGAGCATAAGTCCGACTCTAGAAGACACAGCTGTCGTATGTCTCTCCGGTGAACACCGTTGGCTGTGCGTACTGCAACTTCTCTGATTCGTCCATCGCTTCCCATAACCGTTTCCTCAATTATCCCTTTGGGCCACGCCCCTCTCCGTGCGTGCGTGTCAGCTAGGAGAACCAAGTCGCCTACGTTCAGCTTTCGGCTAGGCTTATTCCACTTTGATCTTGTCTGTAGTGTTGGCAAGTATTCCTTCAACCAGCGAGCCCAGAAGGCATCTGCCAGCTTTTGCGCCTGTCGCCATCTTCGGTTCAACCGGTTGTTTGGTAGCTCGGAAGGAAATGTCGCTGGTATACCTCGTAGGAGAAGAAGGTGATTGGGTGTTATCGCGTTGAAATCATCGGGATCATTCGATATTCTGGTTAGAGGGCGATCATTAAGTATTCTTTCTACCTCGCAGAACATCGTTACTAACGCCTCATCTACGACCAACTGATCAGCTAGAAGTGAAAGCAGAATTCGGCGGACAGATCGTATGATACGTTCCCATACACCTCCGCGATGACTTGCCTTCGGTGGAGAGAAGCGCCATTCACAGTCTCTATTCCCAAGTGTCTTTAGAATCTTGTCTTGGTTCCAAGCCTTCAGGCATCGCCTCAAGTCTGCTTCAGCGCCTCGGAAATTCGTTCCATTGTCACTGTAGACAACACTGGGACATCCTCGTCTTGCCACAAACCGAGAAAACGCAGAAAGAAAGGAATCGGTGTCTAGGGTGTAGGCGACCTCTAGGTGTACGGCTCTCATGGACAGGCAAGTAAATATACACCCGTAACGTTTCTCAGTGGCTCTACCGTGCTTCACCAAGAAGGGACCGAAGTAGTCTACTCCGACAGCAGTAAACGGATTCTCGCCGAATAACATTCTGTCCTCAGGAAGTGGTGCCATTACTTGACTTTGTGCCTGGGAATGCCAACGTTTACAATGAAAACATTTTCGTAGTATATTTTTAACTGTAAAGTAGCCGTGTGTAATCCAATAACGTTCCCTTAATAGTGACAACACATGTGCTGCACCAGCGTGGCCATTCACTTCGTGATAATGTTGCACTAAAAGTTTGATGATGAAGTGATCCTTCGGTAGAATTATAGGATGTTTTGACTCGAAAGGTAGAGGTGCCCATCGTAGGCGACCTCCCACTCGTAGTAAACCACAGTGTTTAAACGGATGGAGTTTCTGCAATCGTCCTGAGACTGGCCGGGACATGCTCGGGACCTCTGATCCTTCGGAGATTGTTCTTAGCTCCTTACTAAAGCAATCCTTTTGCACCAAACGAAGTAAGGCTAATTCTGACGACTGTAATTCTGATGGTTTCAACTGCTTGGCGATGTTCAGCTGACTAACACCCGTTTCATGTCGTTGTCGAATCCAAAAACAAAACCGCTTCAACCAAGCAATCTGTCGCAGCAAGCCTAACCAAGATTTGGCATTGCGGAATCTTTGTATCCAGCCGACTGTATCCGATGTTTGCACTGCGTTCACGCGAACCGTTTTGACTAATTCAATCTGAGGGCATACGGTGGGACTAGGCTGTGCAGACCACGAAGACACATTCTGCAAGAGAAATCGTGGGCCATTAAACCAAAGTGCATCTAGCGGCCTTCTCGGGCTGGTACCTCTCGAAGCTAAATCAGCTGGATTGTCTTTGCTGTTCACGTGGACCCACTGTTCAGGTTCCGAAAGTTCACGGATCACCGCCAGACGGTTGGCCACAAAGGTTTCGAAACGAGACTTGGTATTTCGTATCGACTGCAAAACAATTAGCGAGTCTGTCCAGAACGTAGTCGAGCAGATAGGTACGGAAAGTTCTTCTTTGGCAAAGGCGACTAATCTTACTGAGACAACAGCAGCCGCAAGTTCCAACCGCGGGATGGTCACGGATTTCAAGGGGGCTACACGAGACTTCGCCAATATTAGAGAACAGTTTATCATTCCATCTTCGGTAACAGATCGTAAATAGAGTGCTGCTCCATAACCCAGTTCTGAAGCGTCACTAAATGCATGTAGTTCCAGTCTTAGATCCGTTTTTTCATTCATCGGTCGTATACAACGGGCGATTCGTAGATTAGATACTGCTTGAATTTCACTGAGACACACAATCCATCGGTCGATTTCTTCCTGGGTCATTTCCTCGTCCCATTTGGCTTGTCTTCGACATAGGTCCTGGAAAAGCAATTTAGAAGGCAACAGACTTGGAGATACAAGCCCCATGGGGTCGTAAATTGAAGCGATATAGGTAAGTAAACCTCTCCGGGTATATTTTCCCTCCCAAGGTGTAACGTCAACAAAAAAGCTATCGTGATTTGGCTCCCATTGCACTCCCAGAGTTCGCTTTACTTCAGCAGGCTGTCGATCAAGGAAAATGGGTTTGGTTTCTGCTTTCGGCAGTTCTCCCAAAGCATGTGGCACATTACTGAAGAATTTAGTCAAGTTGAAACCGCCTTGCAGTAGAGCGTGCCGCAACGTTCTTCCCATTCTTCCAACGTCCTCCATTTTAGGTAAACTCATCAAACAATCATCTACGTAGAAGCTTTTCTTGGCTTGATTGATCAAAGTAGCACCGTAAATTGCCATATTGCAGTCGATAGTGTTCTGCAAGGCTAAGCTGCAGCATGACGGCGACGAGGTGGCTCCAAATGGATGAGACGTCATACGATATGCTTTTGGTTTGTTGGTCACGTTACCGTCAGGCCACCAGAGGAACCTCAGACAATCGCGGTCGCTTGATGGGACCTTCACCTGGTGAAACATAGCTTCAATATCGGCTACCAAAGTGTACCTGTACTCACGGAACCTCAACAGCACCCCGCACAAACTATTGACAAGGTCTGGTCCCGTCAGTAGTTGTTTGTTCAGTGATGTTTGATTAACCTCCGCAGCGCAGTCGAATACCACCCTAATTTTGGTTCGGTCTCCGTGTTTATATACGCCGTGGTGCGGAAGATACCATACGTGGGGGCCAGTTAAGTTTTGCTCAGTCTCGGGTACCATCTCAGCGTAACCCTTTGATATATATTCGTTAATCGTTACGCAGTACTTTTCCTTCAATAACTGATCGTTTTCAAAGCGTTTCCTGAGGAACAGCAATCTTTTGAGAGCCAAACATTTATTATCCGGTAGGCATGGACTGCCGGGTTTCCATGGCAGGGCAATCTCGTAATGGCCATCTATCTTACGCAAAGAATTTGTCATGTGACGTAGAGCCAACTTGTCATCCTCTGACATGCTACGTTTGACACAGGCCGCTTCTACGAATTCGAAATTGAACATACGTTCCAGACTTTTACCCAATTCGGTGGTTGTGACGTGGTGCACGTGGGCTTTCGGTTTGTTCTGTCGTTGTTGTGAAGTTGGCCCCAGTATGACCCATCCGAGCGGTCCTCTCACGGCGTACGGGTCGTCGGGACCACCAGTTCGTTGTTCCAAGACCCAGTGAGCCTTCGGAATATTGGCCCCAATTAGTATACAGATATCGGAGGCCTTTATAACTGACAACGGTACTTCTTTCAAATGCTCCCACCTGCTCAATTCTTGCGGTTGAATAAACGGCTGTAGTTTCGGAAGGGTTTCGACTGCCCAGGCTCGGTGGATCTGGATAGCCTCTTGTCCATCCAGTGAGGTTATCGTTAGGGATACTGTGACACCTTCCGTCACACAACCCCCAGTAACAGTCTTGACAGTAAGGCGCTCTCGTTTTCCCTTTAAACCCAGTTTCTTCATGAGCGAGGCGTCAATGAACGTCGAGTCTGAACCGTTGTCAAGGAAACCATTGACGGTAACTTCTCCTAATGGACCTCGGAGCCGGACTGGTAATATGGCGAAAGACACTTCCTGAATGGCATTACTGACGTTTGCTGAGACATGACCAACCGATACAGCACGTTCAGTTACTTGAATACTCCGGCTGTTACCCTCTGGGGTTCCTTGTCTGTGTAACATTGGATGATGTTGACCTTTGCAGTCGCTCAGACCACAGGTTCTGCGTGATCGGCAATTCTTAACGATATGGTTTGGTTTCAAGCACAGAAAACATAACTTCAATCTCTTTATTTCTTCGTTTCTATCGGCAACACTCAAACCCTGAAATGTACTGCATTGGTCCACGTAATGTGGTCCCTTACAAATAGAACAAATTGGATTTTGCGAAGCTTTCAGAATTGCTGCAGCTACATCAGTCTCTGTTGACATTACTGTGGCCACTCGATCTCGTGAGCCTTGACTAGTCGTAGGCCGTTGGGATTCTGACCGGGCGTGGACACGATTATCTTGATGTGTGATATAAACGAGGCCGGTTACGGCGGCATCAGCTTGGTCCGAAACAAAGTCCATCAGCTCACAGAATGTGGGCTCACGTTTGGTCCTTAAGATATGAGATGCCTTTTCGAACCACTTGGACTGAATGTGATGGGGAAGCCGTTGCACAACTGCTGTAAGAGTGTGACAGGCATTTAAGTCTGACTGATAATTCAGCCTTTCCAACGTGGCAGAACACAACTTCATTTCATCAGCTAACTTGATTAGAGCTTTAGAGTCTGAAGGCTTCACGGTTGGCCCGTCTGTCAGTTCGCTTATGCACTGTCTTGCGATTACATGTGGCTCACCGAAACGCCGTTCGAGAATTCGTAATGCTTCTTCATAGCCTTCCTTAGGTTCAAGGATTGCGCATCTTCGGATTGATTCAGCAGCTTCGCCTTCACAGGCCGAAATTAGGTAATCCAATAGACAAGCGGGGTCGGAGGTGTATCTGGCCACTGTAGTTTGAAAGCTCCGCATAAACCTGAAGTAATTCATTGGGTTTCCATCGAACTTGACCAATTTTCGGACTGGCAGGCTCATGCAAGCTTGAAGCAGCTGAGCGGTTTCAAAGACGTTGCTTGCCGCTGGTTGTTCCCGAGTCAAAACATGAATTCCAGGTTTCTTGAAGGATATCGGGTCGACAGGTTGAGCATTTGAAGTTGGGAGAGACTGTACATAGTTTTTCACTCGTTCGAGCTTCTCAAATGGCTGTGGGGTAGGTGGTCGAGAGGTCTCGACCGACAATAATGACCGTTCTTCAGCTTGTAGATCACTAATCTTCTCCGCGAGCTTCATTTTGGCATCACTGATACGCCTAGCAGTTTCCAGCTCAAGCTCCAACCGTTTTATCTTTAATTTTGCCAATTTAAGTTCTTGATTCAGCTTTGAGTCCGGGGACGGGCCTTGTGATAACTGACGTTCACTGTCGGAATCGTGGTGGGGCTGCATTTGACAGAATTTCTTCAATTTCGATTCGGGCAGTAAATCAAAGCAGTGATTTGGTTAACTGGCTAACTGTTGCGACTATCCCGATGTCTAGGGCTGTGAATCTAGCAGTAACTTAGTTTCTCTAGCTACACGCACGATATGGGCAGAACACGATTACGGGCAGCAGAACAAATTCCAATCGAATAACCGTGTTTATCGATGATTCGTGGTTCTAAATAATACAATAAACATAAAAATACAGCAAATAAAGGACTTACAGCCAGGTGAGAAACCAAGAACAATGGGCAGTAAGCTTCCGAAAATCGGGACAGCGCAGAAAATAAAAAACGGTCCACTTAGCAGGCAGCTGAACGAAACTGTAGCGCAGTTCGGTTGCGGTACAGTCAATAAATCAAGAGCGTTTATCGTCAAAGATCAATAAATCGATTACAAATGCGTGAATTGGACTGTGGTTGCAATGGTAAAAAGTGTCATTAACAAATAAGTACAAATGAGCTAAGTCTGTGGAGTAAACAAAGGCACGTGTCAACATGAATGGGCGAATCCGGCACTAGATCTGTTAATGCCGTTGACGTATGACGGCCAATAGTGAAGTGCACTGACAGAAACGATAAGACTGGGAGTTCGAGCCTCCGCTCGGCAGTACAAATGAAACACTCAGAAAGATTATATAACAGTAAAAGTGTAGACTTTCGGGAAAACAAGGTTACGAACAAATACGTGAACTGTTCATGTAATAAGTACCATGAAACTCAAGTATAAACTGATGTGATACCTTAGAAACAGGGAAAATACATTACGAATGTCCGGGGTTCACGATGCATGTACTCACTACTAATAAGTAACTAAACAGAAGACAAAAGGACAAACTCTAATTACGATTCGTAATTAACAGTTCTTATCAGGCTACTTTTGTAACCCATGGGAAAGAAGCTTCCAAAAGGTAAGTACTGTCCTCTCCAAGTAAGTTTGTGATAAATGGATATTTGCAGCTTACCCTCTGGTAACCGATTGAGAAGTAGATCTAGGAACCGCAATTTAGCACTGGTTTCATATTATACCGTGAACTTTTGACTAGAGTGCAATGAATTCATCTTTCCTAGTTACGTATCGGTATCTGCTCTGCTCCTTAGAATAACCAAGGTACCGTCAACGTACCGGCGATACAATAGAACAGAATTCAACTCAGTCTACAGTTCATTCTGTAGCGTTGACATGAAAACACCAGCAAGTATTGATCCAAGTGGGCTTCCCATCATCACTCCGTCTATATGTTTGTACAACTTTTCATTGAAGGAGAACTGCCCATCACGGACTCATAGGTTCAACTTGATCTTTGGTTTATCCATAGAGAACCCCATATCATCAGAGTGTCTACGCACCTGATCCATGGCTTCCTCGATGGAGACATTTGTGAACACGGACGCGATACCATACGAAGCTGGGAAACAGTTGCGGCAGTTCGAGTCGAACAAATCTGCTTTCATTTGAAAGATATCTTTTACTGTAAATTTCACTAACTTGTCACGGATAAGGCTGAAGAGTTTGCATAACCACTGGGTCAGCTTGTGTTGAGGTGAGTTCACCATTGACGAAATGGGTCGCGAAGGGACATCTACATTGTGTAATAACGTATATAACGAGAAAGAGACAGAAAGGAAGGAAGAAAGAAAGGAGTAGCAAAATCAGTAAATACGGATTCATCCTCCCGAATTGTGCTCGCGGAAGCCAGAGTGAAATTATTCTAGAAATAAATAATATTAAAATTTATTTATCCACTAAATGACAATTTATGAAATGTTTCGAAGAGAGCCGGAGACATCAAAGCAGAGATTTCATGAGGGTGACCGTTCTACGACAGCTGGTCAGATTTCCTGGACAACTTCTCCTGCGTTAGCGAAATCACCTAAAGTCTACTGTGAATATATAGGCACTTTGGCAATTCTAAACGGTTGAAAAGAACAGCTTTTACGCATTTTACGTCGGTGTATTACTTAGAGAACTTCCAAAGTACGATAGTAAGAGTATGATAGGCAATGGAGAGAACAGAACTACAGGTCACATGACTGCATTGTTGGGCATTCGGATACAGACATTTAAAGCCCACTGGAAGCTGGTGCTTTTTACCGACGTCGAAAAAGTGCTGTCAGTCACTCAGGATGAACCAAGGGTTATGACGAACACAGCATCTAGTGTATTTTAAGGCAAGCTGAAGTATGCATCTTGTTAACAGGGTAAATCACCATGGATACATTAAGATAATGCCTATAAGATTTTGTATAGGATCCCAGATAACTATTGTAATATTGGGAGCTGTGGTCTTGAAGACGAAATAGCAGCTAGATAAAATATTCAGCAACATCTTTCTGCTGAACCTATAATTCTACCAAAAGTCTTACCTCCAATAACAATGAGAATGACTCGTTTTATTGCCAAAATCGGGCTTCCCAAGAAACCATGCGCATTGCGTTCCGTTTTCCTAACGTGAAAATCTAGTGTATGAAAGCAAAGCATTCGAAGTGGATCTAACGCAGATGCGCATAACCAAATCAGTTTGTCTGCTCCCGTGCACGGTTGACATAACAACTCACAAAAAAGTGGCAACTATACGTACATCCACAGTGCTCTTCCGTTACCGAAATTTTTCCAAGGCTCTCATAGCTCGATATAAATTTTTACCTCTTACAGCTGGTCTGTTATCATGTTATGTGGTACGGAAGTGTGCAAGGACTAGTTTTCCTCCAGGGGAGATTGCTCGTGTTTCATCTGAAAAAACAAAATCACAGAAAATGATGTAAACAAAAAAGCTCAATAACTAAGTCTCATCGGGAACCCACAGCTACCGTGAGATATGTACGTCCAATGCCTGAACTACAGTGAATTTTATCCGGTGTCTAGGCCGAGTTGGATTGGCGCTCTCTTCTCAGAAACCAAATCAACTAGCGGAGGTTTATTAGCGGTACTACAAACAATAATCAATCAAAGTGTCAAATGTACAAACCTCAAGACGTGGCATCCTCAGGGGAATCACTGTTTACTCACGTTCCGCACAGTTCAGAAAGGATAACAACTGCTATGGTCAATTGGCCGAGGAACAGGTCACCAAGCTGGTTATCGAAACGAACACCACAATAACAGACAAGGAAAGCAACGTGCATTTAAGGGACACGAACGGAAAGGCGAACAGGCGGAAATCGATCGGGGGTTCTGACCAACTAGTGAGTAGGACAGGGATTCGCTCAGGCACACGAATACACGATTAGTCATGAGTCGAACAGGTCACAATCTTGTGTGACTGCGTGTATGTATGCATCAGTGCCGAGTGTAGCCGATCAGAATTCGGTGCCCAAATCGAACAGTCTAGTCCAGGTGTAGTCAACCAACTGAGTGGTGATTCAGCGTGTGTGTGTGCGTGCGTGTGACGAACGGGCAACGCTTGAGAGCGATGAGGAATCATGTGAACTGGTAGCCGCGCAATCATGTGGTCAACGTCTAGTGAACTAGGAACATTTCAAACAGGTCCAAACGTTGCATAGGTTTGTGTTCATGAATGAGCAGGGTTGAAGCAGGCAAAACAGATTCAACAACTACATTAGTCGAACACCAGTATGGTTGCTAACAATCGGCTCGCTACCATACCAACTGGGATGACGGTGAAAATGTTGCTGCACAGATGACAAGCTCAGAGGCATGTAAGGAGGTAAACCAATAGTTCTCATGCTTATTGCTAGTATTGAGTTGTGCTTGATGGAAGGATGCCAGAGCCTAAAAGTCTGTCGGAAAGGTGACTATTTCGGAGGCCAGCAGAACTAGCGACTGCTTGACCACCGTATATTGATGGCAAACATCAGCATACCTCATCTGACATCCAAAAAGTTAGGAATACACTCTCAAGTCAGAAATCACTGGGAGTTAACTATAATCAAATTGGTGTGGTTCTACAGTTATCTGAAGTTGTTTCACTGCAGCGCGGTCCGGCGTAGATCGCCACGATCAGCCATATCGGTGTAGGTGTTGATGCTTGCTTGTAAGCTTCATGAGCCCCAGCTCGCCATAATTTGTTCTGTCTTTGCGTATGGTGCACTTGCAACACCCCCGAATGAACACTGCGACCAGCATGCAACCTTTTCGTGATTCTGTCAGGATGTACTACACATGTGAGCCAGAGGTCGGTGAGTGAGCATCAACAAGCACACTAACAAAGATGGGTGTAGCGAGCTACTTCTCAGGGCGTTACACCACGAGAGCTTCGTTTATCAGCCAGGTAATGCAGGAGAGAAATGAAAAAACAATTATTATCACGTTGCACATATGGGATTCACATCTTTTTTGCTGTAATCTCATGTGGTTCATTGCTGAACTTTGTTTTCTTTGTCTAATGCACATTAGAAGTGTTTTTACCGAACAAGATCGGGTCGAAAGTACTTCATCTTTAGTATTTCTCACAAACAGACCTACTATTTCCCATCTTCTCTCAGCACTTCTCACGAATAGGTGAACGTACACGGAAATACACGTATTTTGATTCCTGAATTCCTGAGAATCCGTTTATTAAAGACTTTTCATGTGAAACCAATACTTGGGAAAGTAAGATGCACAAAATGTTGACAAGGTTTATTTATTAAATATTTTTGAGCATAGGGATTTCGGTTTAAAGAAGCACAAAAGAACGCAGGCCAACATAACGCATAACAGTAACAGAAAAGGTCAAATTTGAAGATGATTTCCCAAAGGTTATCACGTTATTTTCCATGAATATTGTTAATCATCCGATGTTTTAAAACGAAGTCTGTAGATTTGGTGTGACGGTGTGATGTCTGGCGTACACTGAGATTGGTCTCATAGCAGTTCAGTAACGGGTTAACGCGAGCAAACCGACGATGGTCAGCAGACTTGCAACGGCAGCTGGTGCTTCTGAAAAGATAAACGGAAATAGTGTGTCTAAAATTACAACCATCGCATTCCTAGGGCAAGAATTTATTAATCTAAAGGGTAATATTTACAGTTAGAATGTCGGGAATCATTAAGAAGACGGTGGAATGTATAGATTATATATTCAAGTCCTTCCTATTCATGATTCGAGATGGATTAGTGGATTGGTGATCACAATGAGTACACTGAACGAACAAAAGCAGAATTTTTAGTATCATTCTTAGTAAATTATTATTAAATTGTAAATTGCTATATTCGTTTTGCGATGATGTCGAAGTGAATAAAAAGACTTTATTCTTATCTGCTGATACTGTATTTTTAAGCAAGACCGTAACATAAATTAAGTATACATTTATTTAGTTGCATGTGAGGTCCAGTCAGTTAAATATGAGGATATTAACCTCAAGGAATCCATACTCATCATCGACAAGCTCCATGAATGTAAACACAAATATTTGGCTCACCCGATTTGATTGTCACCCTCAACGACGGTTGTTGATTAAGAGACTTCACATTTACTCGCCAGTATAAGTCATCCCCGGTAGAAGTGTAACTGTCTTGGGGTACTGTTTTTCCACATTTTGTGTAATCCTTATTGAGAGTTAGACTAGCTGAGCTCCCAAACACCACATAGTCATTTGTGCAGTTTCCGTTTTCACCCAGCTATTGAATATGAGAATAAGGTTAGCGGTTTATTATTCAATTGATGTAGTGTCCGACACTAGTCGCAAAATCGGAGGACACTCAGCAAACTCACCTTAATGTCACTGATTGTTGCAGTTAAAGGTGCTCCTGTTCTACTCTTGGTTTTGTATGCACACTCGAGCTCGACTTCCACTGTTTGATTCGGTGCAGGAAACGTGAAAATTTGTTCGGGTCCATCGAAGTTCTCAGGAAATGTTCCACAAGGCATTTTGACAATAACTGTGATGCAGTAAATGCAGAACAAATGCGATATAAGTAGATTATGCTGAATAAACAAGCAAAAGATAGTTGAACGGTGAGCGTAGAGAACCAGTGATAGGCATACTTGGTGTCAGTTGAGCTGTGAAATTATTGATCGACGAGTTTTTGACCAGATATTGAATGACCAACTGGTTGCCCTTTGTTATAAATTGTGGTGCCTTCTTCTCTGCACAATATGGTGTAGCACTTGTCAGTCCATTCTCGTCATCCGCAAATTTAACATAAGTATCCTTGCAATCAGAGCCATTGCTTGTCATATGCTGAAAATGAGAAAAAAATTGTTGAAGTAACTTCAGTACTATAGTATGCATAAGAAATTACACGTATTCCATTGCGGCTAGTGTAAAAAGATGTAATGTGACAGAAATATTGTTTACAAAAAATGATTTTGTCCAAAAATGTCGCATTCTTTCACTGCCCTTAGGACACCGAAAGGAAATAGTTTTTTTTCCAAAGACAGTAACATGGTGAATATAAACGTGATACTTCTGAGTGCAGAATGCAACAGGGATATCATTCAGTTATTCATATAAAACCTGAAAACATATTCACTGGAAGAAATGAAGATTTTCTTACATTTAGATCTGAAAAGATCAACTTTATCCTGTTGTCGTTCAAGGCCGTGAACTTGAAATTACAGGGGGTTGAAACCGGCTTATCAGCAGTCGGACGTGTTATCGTCTGTGGAGTATTTGGGATTTCCATGACTTCATTGCATGTCTGTGCTTGCGATTGTGCTTCAAGAGTCACGAAAGCAAAGACTATGAAGCAAATTGCTAGATTCAGCATCTTTCGATCGATTCACTGGAGAACTTCTACTGTGTAAAGGAGCAGCTCAACGATATATATATATATATATATATATATATATATATATATATATATATATATATATGTTCCTATCAACGTGTTCACGAGTTACCATTTCGCCACCATGAGTCAAACAACCAACCAACATTTATCACACCTACTCGTTGATTCATTGATCAACAATCCTGTCTTTGTTTATGTATTCACGTGATCCGACTGAGAGCTATTTTTAGCCACTTGATTCACATAGCCCACACAATGTGAACGTGCCAGTACCAATGTACTAAACCTTGGCGATTGTCTTTATTGAATACAACAGGCACTGTCAGCGGGGTTTTAACTTCGTCCAATATCGCAAAACAGCATTTTTTCAGAGGCAAATCGCCCAACAGCAGTATGATAGTACTGGATTTTAGCGTTTTGTTGTTCACTGAGTCTAAGTTAAGCACACTTAACGTTCTCGGCATGTCTCCTATTAAATAATTGGAGGAAAATATCCGGTTCACTACTATATTGACCGAAAAACGAAATTTTTATGCAGTCACTGAAAAATATTCGATTAGCGTGATGCAATTCGTCGTGCGCTATGAACGCTGATTTAGTCAATAAAAACCAAGGAAGTATTACACATGAATTATTCATCTTTGCGATCAAAAACAGTGCATATCCAACAACCCACCACACTTATGGTTCGATCACCTAACCATCATACTACGTGGTTTTGTTCTCACCTGTTTGTTCAACATCAGTACCACAGGATATAGCACCCTTCTGACACTGGGTTTTGCAAATTATTGCCGTTTGCCCACAAACTGACTGAATTTTATGCTGGACAACTAGTTTTTACTTCTTTCACCATAAAATAGAGAAACCCCGCTAGGCTTTTTCTAAAGTATAGAAGATACCGTCACAATTTCATCAGATATATTATCATGTAATACAATAATAAATTCAGACAAAACAGTTCTCATTTTTGGTTCAAGAAAATTTCACCGATCGAGAGAAACCATGATGGCAATCAATTTGCCGTTTCTTACTTCAATGGAATTTCCGCGAACCAATTTCAAAAGCCGAGCTTCTCGGAGAATAACATTACAATGTTTAGTATGAACTCAACAATACTCAACCAATAAACACGTGCGAACACCATTTGCCTTGCTGAGGTAATTTATCTTCGAGGATGATGGGAAACTGCTTTGAGAAGTACAGAAATCGGAAGCTACCGCGGACAAGAAGACCATCTCATATGGTTATGTTTATCTACGGATAAATCACAAGTAACTAATATGCCAAACAAAAATCGTGAAAACTTCAATAGGTCGTGAAGGCAAGCATCTCTACTGAGTGTCAAACTGGGGTTAACACTTTTCACATTTTCGAGTACAAAAGATAAAAGGCCGATTGCTTGCACATTTGTTTAGCTGATCGATATAAAGCAGGCAAATGCAAGATTGTGGATGTATACGATGGGGGTGCTGATAATATTCTGTTTAGATGACGACCTGTTAATAAAACCTGCAGATCTTACTAAATACCTTTCTCAAAGACTTTGGAATCGGTTCTTTGAACCTCTTTCGTTTGCTGTTTTACCAATTTGTGTTCCATATTCGTGGATAAAATAGCATGATAGTTTACATTTTAAAAACCTACTGAAGGACTGTTTGGATAACTTTTATAGACCAAATAAACCATTGTGTTTAATTTTCTCCACAGATACAAATATATAAATACGTAAAAACCAAACACCCGGAATCTTTTTCTGTGTTCTGGTAACTCGGCTGGTATCGCAAACTTGGTACCAAAGAAAGATTGGTGCCTAAGCTTGTATTTGGGCTCTGCTGTAGCAGACAACGATTTCCAACTCGAAACTACTCAGCAGTTTCGAAAATGATTTTCAGTTTATGATTGTAAACTTTCCGAGTATCTGCTTATATCACCTCGGGATATATGTTTGATGTCAATTAACAGTGTCAATGATGATTGCCATCAACCAGCTCTGATTTTCCTTAAAAGCAAATAACAAAGAAATGTTTTACTGAAGTCAGTATGGATAAAAGTAGTCCTCAGTCTATTCTCCTGTGTTGACTCATTCTGAATCATCTAACAATTGCACGTTCATGATTAGAAATGAACTGCTCATAAAGTTTTACTATTTTCCTCAAGGTGCACATGCAGGAAACTGGTCTATTGCTTGAAGGAATAAAGCTTCGACAATCCAGATCAAAGGGTTGTAAAGGAAAAGTAATTTAATTCAAGTTTCATTCCAGTTGAGGCCGCCAACTACTGTCGACATCTTTGTTGGTATCAGTCAAAGCAATCGGGCTGAGAAATCCTTTTAAGGTGTGCAATTTGTAAACGCTCCCACTGCAGAAAATCGGGTATGGTGGTGAGGATAAACTGAAGTGCGATGAAACCTACACAAACACGTACTGCAAGTTACGTGTCACGCATTCGCATATGACGACAGCACTGAGGCTGATGAGCTGAGACGGGATACTTGTTTGTACAGGTCGCCTTAACGACATAAAGGTGGCATTGTCATAGCAAAAACAGAAAAAAAATTACTTGTCACTTAACTACCTGAAGTAGCGCATTAAGTGATACTGAACCTGAAAAAAATCAGATATTTCAGATTGATCGATCTCCCCAAAAGCAATACACCGCTGATGCTAATTTCAGTATGTCGTAAATGGTCAATACGACACTCAGTAGATGCGTTTAGGACCCAAAGATCACCATGCTTCTTCTGTGCAATTATTTGCGGACTGTATGGAAGTTCCTATGGAAAAAAGGCTTATTTCATCTCAGGAAATCGTAAGCTGATTTCATTGAGGGAGTCAGAAGATATTAGGCCAACATCCAGTTGAAAACAGATCCACAAACATTACGTTGGTAAGTTTTTGGTTTAAGTAGTCAAGCACGCAGTTAGGCAACCTCGTCCACACACACACACACACACACACACACACACACACACACACACACGGACATACGGACACGGACACGGACACGGACACACACACGGACACGCACGGCGGACTATCGATCCATATCCAACGCACATGGACACATGCACGTACACACTCATACAGGGTTAATGCTAGCCACGCTCCCTTCGGGACTGCACTGGCCTATCATCCATTTCCACATGCCCTACGACCTTGAGTGGTCTCATCCAGTTGTACGCTTGGCTAGAGTTTCCACTGCTATATGAGTCTGATTCATGCACTTACCTGCCTGTCGTCTCTGCGGCCACACCTGCATTCGAGTTTGCCGTACACCTTTGCTAAGCACACTTTCGTCCATGCAGTCACGCTTGCGTTTTGCCTACTGATTACGGGACTCAGTTCGGTTCAGTTCATTCAACCATTACCCTCACACTTCTGTGCCTATGTTTCGGTTAATATCTTTCAGCATCGTCCTGTAAAGGGCAGAAACAATAGAAGCACCAAGTGAAAAAGAAACGGAAGCAAGGTAAGACACGTAAATTGCGAAGACAAAGACAGAGTTCGAATGCAACTCCGTCGCTGGAGGCGACACCTAGCCATATCACCTAACGTCTCCAGCCACCTGATAGGCGATTTGCGTAGACCCAACCTCGGAAGTCTATCGCGTCCTACAAGACCAAGTTTCCTGGTAAAGGATTTTATACTTTCCCGTCATGTCGTTGACAGACCAGCTCGACCTACCTTCCAACCACTATCTGGCTTGGGAAACAGCGTAGATTGAGGAAATCTATCTGTGGGTATACGTAACACATGTCCAAGCCACCTTAACCTGTTTAGATTGAGCGCTTGGTCCGGGGATTGAACTCTGGTTCCCAACATTCTACGTCTAACCTCAGCATTGCTGATACGGTGTTCCCACCATATTCGGATAATGCTGCGGAGACACCGGTGCTCAAACACCTACAGTGTTCGTCTATCTTCTAACCTTAACGGACATGTTTCTGAACCTTAGAAAAGAACGGATCTAACGAATGCAGAGTACAATCGCCGCTTGACAGACAACCGGATGTCCTACCAACGCCACAAATAGCTGAGGTTAGCAAACACCAACTGTGCCTTCTGTATATGCGATGACCTTTCATCCGATATGTGTCGACCTGGAGTGATGTAAGTGCCCAGGTAAAAAAAAATTCATCTACTTCAGTTAGGCCGTCTCCTGCAAAGTCAATTTTTAGTAAAGCACCAACTCAATCTCTCAGGAGCATTTTACATTCCAGAAAGATAGCCGGAGAAGAATAAAACCAAAGTGGTAAGATAGCTGCGAATATAAAACGTTTGAATAATGGGAGTGGAGCAGAAAAAGACAGTTGTAGCACGTAAAGTGTTAGACAACTGATTTTTCGAATACAGCTGTGATATGATGGGATATTGAAAGAAGTTCTGAGGAGGTTTGCCTAGTAAATCGGGTGAATTATTGACGACTGTAAAAGTAGTTAAAGAGTACGTGTATATGAGATGTACTGACTCCTCAGTCCTCAAGAACCTGGAGCCGTTTTGACCAGTCGACACAGTTAAATGCATCCAAATAGTCCAAGAAGTACACTCTGACCGCCTGACTTCTGCGGTTTGATGAGAATGAATCAAATGGGTGAATGATGCCAGAGTGTTCTGTGTCAATCGGGAACGTCGGTATGCAAACTGGTTGGGATCCAGTGAGATTCCACGCCAAACAAGCTTTTCAAACACTTTGAGGGCAACTGATATACAGGCGATGGGATGTTTTATAAAGATCCTTTTTAGGCTCCGGGATAATAGAAACCACTCTCTAACAAACAGAAGTGTGCTTTTGAGCTAAACAACTGTTGAACAGCCCTGACATTGTCGGGGACAGTGTTCCTGAGCATTCCTTCGGGATTATCGCTGGTAGACCGCCTGGACCGCTAGCCTTGTTTGTCGGGAGTCGCGTTAGTTCTCTGCACTTCTGAGTGATATATGAAGTCTGAGAGACAGTTTTGTTGGCAGTCCACAGTTGACTTCAGTGTCGTTGCTGAATGAGTCCCAACAGTGAATCACCGATTATTTTTTTCAAGATCTACCGGGGTGAAATTTTACTAGGCCTTAAACCACTTAACTGCACACTGGCTTTCCAGGTGTCACGGCAGTTCTTATTAGAAGTTGTGGATCGTGTATATAGGAAGTTCCGCTTGTGTAGTTCCACTTTGATAGACTTGGATAGCATACTGGCTGCAGTATGATCTGTAAACTTGAAATCTAGTTCCTTCTTTCGACGTAAGTGTTTCCTATAGGGAGATGAGAATCTGCTGGAACGGATGTTTAAAGACTCTGCGGGACAACATAGGTTGTTTGGAAAATTTACTTAGTCTAAATATTCACAAGATAAAGACAGGTCGGATTGAAGAAATATACTTAGATCGGAACTGGTTACCATGTCCCTGAGTATGAAAAAGCTATCCGGGTGACACTGTCTGTTTCAAACCGTTCCATTAACTATAGTGAGAAGTCTATTCCGTACACGAATCATCTCAGTTTATTAGTACAAAGCACGTTGTTTATATGGAAAAGAAACAATCACTGACACCATTCGTTGCAACGCAAACCAACTGGTTCGTGCTTGCATCACGTAGCCTGTCCTCTAATTGGTTGATTGGTCACACCACCACCTACCACTGGACGGGTGTCCGTTCTCGTCTCGTCTACCCGCTACGTTATCATTCGCCCATCCGCTAGCCCAACCGCTGAACTGGATTCTCTACAGGCGCTAGCACGCTGACTGTTGAAGGGACATGGCTGATAATGGACCATGAGTCAGCACATACCCTCACACTGCCGTGGGACATCTTGGAGGAAATTAAATGTTGACCAGTATAATCGATCGATGGTGAATGAGATTTTTGGGCTTACCATTAACAATGGAAACGCTTTTGTGGGCCGTGGAAAATATGAACTGATTGTGGTAAAAATGACACCACCTTTCATTTACTTATGTTATGACATCTTCACCACGTTTTCGACAGGGAACTGGACGATCAGCACGAAGCAGTACGAAACCATCGATATTGACCACTTGGTCATCAATATCGGTGTGAAGCCAGCTTCGTTGTACAATAATAACCCTCCGGCAATTTGATTGCACTTCTTACAAAATTAGTCAATTCTGGCATTTTTCCAGTAAAGAAGGTATTTTGATGGGTTTACACGTTGTTGACTATATTCGCATTCACCCGGTGTGATGTTTCCGTGAGTGACTGTTAAACTTCCCGAAAACTGGTTTCATTTTGTTCCTAACAGATCACCTAAAAGTTGTTAGCCGCAAATTACACGGTAATTCTAAAGATTTATTGAATCCATTCGAACAGGATGCAGAACTTGGCTTGACTGTAAAATCACAACGATTCTGTGACAATAGCTAATGAGTAAATACGAAAATAGGGTCAGATAATATGGTTATTTAGCAGAAATATCTGAGGATGTAACCGACAGCACGACTGAATATGAAGGCCTCTCTACTCGACAGGTGAGTGTGTGTGTGTGTGTGTGTGTGTGTGTGTGTGTGTGTGTTGATGATACCTAAAAGGAGCAAGAAACAGTAAAGTGTCTCCTTGACTTTCAATGTCGTACTAAGCGTTAACATTACATGATGAATAGTAATAAGGAAACTCTAATCTCCTACTTTTGAAACTCAAATTACCTTTTGGTCAGCATGCACACCAAATAACCATCTACGTATCTTCTGATCTACTAGATTGATTTCAACTTGGATACGATAACGACCAGTGCGCCATTGAAATAATTCCTAACTAAATAGAACCTTCCCCGGAATTACTGAGACTTTCCAAGGGCAAGAAGTTTTTTTGGATGTGGTATGCATTGGGTGTACGGTGTGGAAAAGTTGATAAGAAATTTCAGGGAATCCGAAGCCCACCTCAGAAGTCTCGATTGGGCTGAGAAATGGCTCTCCTTAGGCTATGCGTACTCGTTGTGATCGGTTAAGTTGCTCGTTTTCTATTGAACAAAAGTGACATTGTTAGAGTGTTTAGTTCGGACCTAGGGGAACTCTTGTCATCTATCAGCTATTTCACGGGAAACCTGGTTCACAATGATAGTGAAGATCACATATTTTGTCGATGGTTTAACTGTATATATTGTGAAGAGCCCTACATGAACCTTCCGTCTGGCGAGTCATCAACAACTCACGGTGTTAACACAACAATCATCTTTACATATTCTAAAATATCCGGCAGTTCCTCTGTGAGCAAGGCCGATTTGTCCGCAGAACATCCTAACTTTTTTTGGAAACGACGATCAGTGGGACTCTAATATATATTCTCACACATGAATCTCACTCTCGTCTGGGGAAATCTTAATAACTATTTATATTTCTACTGTACCCAATAAAAAGCTGTACACCTACATAAATTGTTATTTATCTAATTATCTTAGGCAAATTCATCACAAAATGGAATGAGCGTATGTGCATATCGATTCCTTAGTAGTGAATAATCAATCTGGATTGAGCTGCCCCAACTCAATTAAATCTACCGACACAAATTTTCAAGTCAAATCACTTCAAAATGCGGCTTTATTCATCCCAGGAGATAGATTTTCATCATCATGCTTACAGGTACGTTATTCGTTGCGTATTCACATAATTGAAAATAACAATGTAAATACTTGGTTCAAGCAGGTGCAGCAAAACATGGTAGCCAAGTGAGTCATGACAAAGGGTTTTTGACTTCACCGGACACCGGTGATAGGTTGCTGAGGTACCCTGGAATAAAAGGTGATAATTTTCCGACGTAGCCCAGAGAAGAAGCAAGAACACAACCACACAAGAGACTCGAGTGTACTCGTATAAAAAGAAAAGTGCTTTCGTTGCCCAGTAAACCGTAGAACCATGCGTATCGGAGGCCAGGGATCAACAGGACCAGCTGTTCACATTCTGACTAGCTCCCTAATATCTCCCCTTGTAAACGTTTAAGCTTCATGTTTGATCAGATGCGTGTTGATCTACAGTGGTCGTGAGAACCTTATGTTGAGACATGGATATCTGCCTCTAGGGGGAATGATCGTTGTGTGGAGCAACAAGTTGCAGCGTATGGGATTGTAAGGTTTGCGGTTGTGCTATCTCTATCGAAGTATCGTCTAACCACGCGTGTGAGTGATCATCGGAGTCATGCTCCGCAAGTCCGTTTTGGTTGTATTTCTTTTGAAGCTGATTGACGCGCCTGATCCACTGTTCTGTTCCGATTTGCAGCTCTTGAACAGCTTGTCCTCTCTTTTCCGTCACCGTTCCCGAAGTTCTTGTAGCATGACATGGTCTGAAATGTTTTACGTAAACATTATCGCCCATACTGAATTCACGTTAAGGTCCTTGCGACTGAACCACCGGTTTCTCTAATTTTTGATCCTCTGCCGGTAGTTCAGAAAGCATCAGTCCGTATTTGGTCCTTTCTTCCGCCCAGTAGGGCATTCGCCAGGTGATACACCACCTCCAACGTTGTATTTTGCAGTATCTCCATAATAAAGTAAAAATAAGTTGATGATGTTGTCTAGCTGCTATTCACTTGGGTATTTTTCTGTGTCTTTTCAGCGTATCAACAGAAGGCTTGATTGCCGGTGGTATGGCGGAGTGTGTTTGTGTACAATATCATTGATCAAGCAAAATTCTAAAAAATCCATGGATATAAACTGAGCACCATTATCTGAAAAGGGTATCTCAGTTAAACCTAATCAGCAGAATATGCTTCTGAGGCATCAAATCGTAGACCGGCTAGCGGGTCGTTGTATCATACCGACTCCTGGACACTTTGATGTAGAACCCACCAGAAGTATCAAATGGACGTTACGAATCGGTCCAGCAAGATCAGTGTGACCTCAGTTCCACGGTTTATGGTGTTAGTGGTCAAGACTGTGGCTAAACTTGTGGTGGTGATTTCAAAACTGCTGCGCATTCGATGCACTCTCCTTTCAGCTGTCGGATTTCTTAATCCATCAAAGACCAGTATATACAGCTGCTCATCAAGGATTTCATTTTGTTTAGCCCCGGATGCATCCCATGAGAATGTCTTAAGATCTCAGACCTTAGTGATTTCGGGATAACTATTCGTCCTTCGAAAATAAGGCAGTCATCTGTGATCGATAGCGAATGGTGACGCAGGAATAACTCGAATCGATGGTTCCGTGATATTCTATGGCCACCTCTGCTTCAGAAAGTTCTTGATTTCATTGATGGCGTTGTCAGGCTTAGTAGCCTTCCTGACTGTGTTGGCCGTTATTGTTAGGTATGAGATAGCATTTACAAGCACTAGCTGAACCTCCTTTTCGGTGCCGTATTACCCGAGATAATGCATCAGCATGACCCTTCTCCGAAGAGGATCTATGTTGAGTCCGTAAGTTGTACCTTAACAAAAATGTAGCCCACCTTTGTAAGCTGTTGGCGGTATGAACCCGTATACCCTTCTTAGTGTTGAAAATGGCTAGAAGTGGTTTGTAGTCGGCTTAAAGGATAAACTTCCGTACTTGGATCATTTTGTGAAATTTTCGTATTGCAAACATAATAATAAAAGCATCCTTCTCGATTAAGCTGTGATGAAGTTCAGCAGAACATAATGACCTGAAAGCTTGTGCGACAGATTTCTGAGAACCGTCCGCTAACCGATGAAGGGTTACTGCTTGGACGTCTTAATCAGAAGCTTCTGCTGCTACAGTAATGTCAAATGACGGATCGTAATGCGTTAACCAAAAAGGAGATGGAATAGTCTTTTTGAATGACTCAAACGCATGATGACAGTCCTTTGTCTATTTCCACTGACTGGAAGAGAAAAGCAGTTCGTTTGACGGAGCCCGAAATACGTGCATGTCTGGCACAAACTGACCACCCTTGAACATGATTGAAGAGTGTGGACTTTCTAGGGTGCTGGCATGTCACAAATGGGTTTTACTTTTCTGGGTCTGAATATCTGTCAGTTGAATCAACAATATAACCCAAATACTTCAAACATTTAGCGGAGAAAGAACATTTTTATGAGCGAAAGTGAAAACCAAGCTGTTGTATGCAACGCAATAACTTCTTCTGATGGAGGAAATTCTCATGACTGTTTGCGCAAACA
This sequence comes from Fasciola hepatica, assembly GCA_948099385.1. Taxonomy (NCBI): domain Eukaryota; kingdom Metazoa; phylum Platyhelminthes; class Trematoda; order Plagiorchiida; family Fasciolidae; genus Fasciola; species Fasciola hepatica. The sequence continues at coordinate 1,565,952 of CANUEZ040000069.1, forward strand.
ACGAACATGCCATCCATATAAGCTGCCGTGAAAGGCAACCCCTCAAGCATGAGGTCCGCTATTTGCTGAAATATAGTGGGTACAGATTTAACACCAAAGGATAATCTGCTATATCTCCGTCGACACCTTTGTGCATTTATGATGAGTAAATGTTTCGATTCCTGGTCGACTTCTACCTGCAGAAGGACGTCTGAAAAATCGATCTTGGAAAATGTACTTCCACTGTTTAATTTGGTGAATAGGTCCTCCGGAACTGGTATAGAAAGTTGATGTATCTTCAGAGCATGGCCAAAACATGTTGAAAAGTCTGTGCATTTACGCAAAGCGCCTTTTGGTTTCTTCACGACTACTGTCGGTGCTGCCCACATTGAATAGCTTATCGGGCTTGTGACACCAGCTTCCTGCAGGCAAGTAAGCTCTTGAATAATCTGGTTACCGGCTGCGTATGGGGTGGATTTTTTTTGGTCGGAATACACCTTTAGTCTCTTTTTTCAGGTAAAATGGTGCTTCTGCTTGGGTGCATAATCGCAAACTATCGGAGAAAATACTGTTATGTTCCGTCTGTAGTTTTTCAAAGAAGGTGAATTGCATTCTGTTCCACAGGATAGGGTTTCGGCTCCCGGAATGATGAAATGTTCGTTTGTACTGGTAACAGCATGTTTGTCTGTGCTCGGTTTTACCACAAAAATTGCAAATTCAGTTGACATAAGGACAAAATTTCACAGAACTCCATTCTCGGCTTTTCCGTCATGCGGCTTTTATTGATAATTTTGTGACGAATAAGAAGCTTTTCGTTGATGTGCTACGAATGCAGCTGATTAACGTTTGTGTGTATGCTGGTTCTCCTCACAATCAGTTCTGAATCAACTTTCGTGTGTTGTGATTCCGTGGCTTTCCTGAATTATGGTCCGAATGGTGTGGTCTGGCGAGCTTTCCAGCAGAGAGAGTATATGATAGCGTATCTTCGCATCGGATTGCAATTGTAAACCATGGACTAAAAGAAACATTTGAACTGACTTATTGACGGGTACATTAGCTTGAACTGTTCGGCTTTTAAGTTGACTTTCCCTGTGTATGCCACAAAATCTTCTGTTTGTGTCTTTCTGAACAAACGAGAAAAAGAGACGACCGTGAGCAGAATACTTGTGTGAGACACTTTGATATTTCCGGAAATGTTATAATGACGGGTTTTTGAAGCAGGATGAAGCTGACACACCTCTGGTGTCCTACTGGGCCAGTAAATAAGGTGTAGCATCAAGCAAGAATATGCAACACCTTTAATGAGGTATTGTGGAACTTGTAAGAGTCTCAAGAGTAGAATATAAAACGATAGTTGATTAATGGTATTGAATGCAATAATTGCGTGCTTTGATCAGGTGAGGTCTTGAGAAATGGATAGACCAGGAAATTTCACTGACTGAACTTTGACTATTGCCTTGTTGTCAACGTGTAAAGAAGAGCAACTACTTTCAACTGAAGGTAGACATTCACTCTTAGCAAGTGAAAATACACTCATAACGTTTGGTTACATTAGGAGGTAAATTTGGCGAGGTGGACCACTGGAAAATACTGTATAAGAAATCGTGAAGTTCCGAAAACTGAAAGTTATTGTCTGATTTAGTTCGGATATAAACATCGGAGGTTCATCCGAGGCTTTGGGAAAGTAAAATAAAGAAAGAAGGGGAATGGCACCCTGAAGTACTCCTTTACTGAGGGGTAGAGAATCAAAGATGTCGGCTTTGGGTGTCGTAAAATAGGTTTTAATAATGCAATAGTATCGAATCAGTACCATCGGGAGTGAGGGTAAGCTTGAGTTTTGTAACTTTGTTAATAATACAGGCCCATTACCACCATTGAATGCATTTGTGTAACCAAAAAAATGCACTCGTTAAAGCCTGTCGGTGCTATCGAAGGGGATTGAAATGGAGCTGACTCCATTTCAACACACCATTCTATGACCTAGAAGCTTATATCGATCTATGTGGTGAATTATCCACATGCACAAAGGCTGTTGTGAATGCAGATCATCCAAAGAATCCATTCAACGAAACAGTAAGGCTGATTGTTCTAACAGTTATGGAAGAAAACCCGTCTCACAAACCGTCATTTCATAGTAACCACTAATTTGTATCCAAATTTTTCTGCTGCTCCCAAACCTTGGAAAATCATCTGGACCAGAGAGTCCCAGACCCGTAAAGCCAAAGAAGATTGCGGCCACCCTATGTCCTACTCTCTCCAACCATTTGAACGACGCTAGAAAGTTAGAAAAATCTCATGCTGTTGGAAGATAGCTTGTATATACTCCTGTTCGCCAAATTTGCTCACCGAAGTTTCGTCCAGTTGCCAGCTTTAAAGTCGCTCTCACTGTTTATTGAACGATTACTTCTCCAACGAAACAATGATCCAGTGTTACCCGAGTCATAACCGCATCTGAACCTTTTGGGGCCTTACGCATTTCACAAGTCGAAGTCGCTTAGTTGGCGCATAGATAACGAGATATAACCCTTTCACCGCCCTCTTGCGCAAGCTTGTGATGTGATATGATTTTTTTCACTCAGTATTAGACGTAATTATATAAACAGTTTTGTTGTCCGCTTACGGTGAAACAATTAGTTGTCCTCATAATGTCAAGCAACCTGTGATGATGAGAAAGTCAAATTTCTATTCGATACCAACAGTACTGTAAACGGCTTTGCATTAAGGTACAATTTCGGAGAGCCGTCGATTGCTCGAGGAGAATAAACAACCAGCGAGCGCCCACAATGACGTTTCACTCACACAGTGTATTTCATCTGTGTGTGTTACGTTTATCCTACCCCACACCGAGTACCGGGATTCTTGCTAACGCACAAATGATTTTCCAGTCTTACTAGCAGCTCCCAACTTCATCCTTTCGCGTACTGCCTTTACGAATACTTATAAATGTCACCAGATCAACAATGCTCTTCGCGTCTGACGAACAACTCGAGATTCATTGTCCATTTTGACAGTGGTAATTGTTCATTTGACCAAGTTCAAGCACATGTTCATGGCAAAGGTGGAAAACGCTGTGCCAGGGCGCAAACCCCTGAACTGTGCCCGCTGAGTGATTCCTCGATCGTCCAATCCCAAGGGAAAAGCAACCCTGAACAATTGCGGAAACTTTATTAAATTGTAACCAAAAACTAACACTTTGTGCGGTATGAGTCGGGGACTACGTGGACAAATGTGACAGTGTTATCGATAGCCCGGCTTGGTGCGCAAATGCAGTTAGTTGAGTCGGATCACAATATGCCGTAAGTCTGATTGGCTGGCGGGTTGGCGTGAAGGGTAAGCCGTAGGCTGTGTGTCAGTGGTCGATGTGAACAGAGACATATGATGGACTGATTGGTTGGTGAGCATGTACGTCAAGACTGCATTGCTAGGTGGGATATACGGGCCTGTCATTGGTTGGTATTACCAAAGCACCCTGTTCACTGGTTGGAAGAATGCTGACTGCAGTTTCACAGAAGACAAACTATCAAGGTGATTTCCAATTCCCTGACCGAGAGTACGACATTACAACAGGAGATCCAAGGAATGAGTTTATATCGAGAGCCTTCGAAGTAAAAACACCGGTGCAGAAAACACAAAATAATGGCCAAAAAGCCATTCAGTTTGCGTTAGAGTCCGGAAAGAAAGAAAAATTAGCTTTCCTGGATGTCATTAATAGACAGGAGCACTAGTGAAGCAACCAAGAGGAGGGGAACAGACAGCATACATTAACTGGACAGTACACCAGCTTTCTCAGTTTTGTGCTTATAAGAAAAGAAAAAAGAATTCTAACTCAATGATTGGCTTCGTGATTTGGAATGCTGTGTTCACAAGAGATCATAGTTTGAAGACGAACTAGACTTAACTAATAACACTCAGGGAAAATGGGCAGCCTGAATGCTTCATAGAGCAAAGTCTGAAAGTTAGACGAAAGTTTGATCCAATCAATGAATTCTCCAGGAAGAAATTGTTTATCCGTTTACCATTCAAAGGAGACGCTATATAGTACCTTGTCAGCAGACGTCTAACACGTGCGGTGAATACAATATCCACCTGAGCTCGTGTTTTCGGTGTACTTTCAAGCTCCGATTATCCGAAATCCGAATAAAGATGTGTTACCAATTCTGGCCAAATCACTAGTAATTTATTTTTCAGGTGTGCGTGTTCATTGACAGAACCATAAAACAACTATCCCCAGTTGTTAAGGAAAATTGTTCGTGATGGCTGCAACACGAAGGAACAGGAACCATAAGAAGTGCCATTCTCGCGCACCTGATGAGGTCAGATCACCAAATAAACGGCTTCAAGTTCCATAAAATTGCTTTAACTGATTATTTTTTCATCCTGTATTTACCTTTTATTGAGTGTGTAAGGAAGGAATTCCTTGCACAGTGTTTGTCTTTTGAATTTTTGTATTCAAACATAGAATACGTGTTATAAATCGTTTACCAAATACCCACTTATCCCCACAAATATCCATGTACACACACTGGCTACCGCAGTGGCGATTGCCATTCGTCTTTTCCAACCTGTTCTCTCCACACAGAAAAAATTGTCCAAGCTCTCCAACTGCCCTGGGCTCAAGTGTACCACACTCACTCAAGTGACTCAGGTCCGAACCATATGACTGTCTCGACCTTGTCGTGGATATCAACAAGTAGATTTAACCCCAAATCCCAATCAAAATTTTACCCACGCCGAATGAGCCTTGACCATTTGAACACACTTATTTGCATTATATTTCGTACAGGCTAGAGAATGGATCCCTCAAGACAACTGTTTGCCTCTAGAAATGTTTTCTGATATCACAATGTCTACATTCTGGAATTCCATGACTAATAACCAAAATTCAAACGCCAGCAGCAGCACTTATTCTAGTGGTGTATTTCATGAAAGTTCTTCGGTATCTGTCAGGAGTGTTCAGTAACTTCTATGATACTGGCTTTTCCAAAAATTAAATCAGATTTGGGAAATAAGGCCGCCTAACTAATCAAGGATCTATTTTCAATAGCAATCATTAAAAAGTTATCAGATCATACAAAAAGCAACTACTTTTTGTTTTGTAGTCCAATGCGAGCGCCAGCCATCAGTAGGTTTTCACCAGAGAAGTAGATCAGTACCGATAGGGGTACGAATCCCGGCCACTTACCCTTTTGGCAGCCTTTGATTAGCCGCGGACCACGTTCCAAATTTAGCACCGTTGCATTATAACTAAAAAGGAAGTAAAAAGAGTTTAGTTTTTGTTCTCAAGTGAGAATGAAAGGTTGATTCAGATGTGGTGGAACATTTTTTGATGGTGTATAAATTGTATCAACACTAAACATCATGCAGACATTATACTGATGTTATATTTAGAAGCTTGTGAATCATCAGCAGTACGTAATAACTCTTTGTTCTAGATAACTAGTGCACCACACCGGAGCAACTTATGTTAAAACACACCTTGCATTAGTTCTTGGGGCGTTAGTCAAATGGTCATTGGCGAATAATGCAAACCTTGACGTCCCGGGGAAACCAAAATGACTGAATAGTTAGCTCGTTTTGTTGCGGTAAATGAGAAAACCCTCTGTCCATTTGCTGTAAGTGTCAACGGCAGCCAGAATAACTTGGCCTTTGACTGGTCCTGAATAATCCATATGAAATCTGGATTACGGGTCTACTTGGATGAGTCATACCTTAAGATTACTCATTACCAGTATATTCGAGGAGGGGCGCAGTTGGGATGTGTTGTGTCCACAATCGGTAGCAGAACACGTAATGGTGGCGTTGCATTTATTTATGCCATTGTGAACACAAAACCCGGCCGTAGCCGGCGACTAAGCGACAAACAAGCAAGTGAGTTGGCATAAAGAAATAAACTACTTGTGCCGTCACGCGCAGCAGAGGAAGACCAATCAGTACACAGCAAAATCGATAGGTCAACACTGCTGGCGCTAAAGCATGGTTAACGATCAAGGCAAATTGAGAGTATGTCCATTCATGAGAGGAATATTGATCGGTTGTCCGCGTAGTGTGCGAGACCCTAACCAGACACAACAGGATGGACGCAGGAAGATTGTTCCTGTTGTTTATCTATCCTGGGACAGTATACGTAGCTACGAGCCGGGCTCTGCATGCGATTGATTCCCGGACGACCGGAATGGAGTGGTTTCATAAGTACTGTATTGTTGCTATCGTGGGTCAACAACGCTTTCCGAAAACGGGGTACGATCGTCGATAGTTGACAGGGCTCGCTTGCGCTGAATGAATTGTAGGAGATTCCATAAAAGCTTTGCAGGTCACTGGGTCTGGTGCTGTTTGGTAACATTTTGCAGCAGTGAGTCTCCTGTCGCTGCTTTGCGAACTTCCTGAAGGATAGATAGTAGCTGGCGAATCTTATACAAAACACAAGCAAGAGACCTCTGACTCTATAGATAGAGCCACGAGGACTAAATTTTGCAGGCGCACTGATGCCGGGCTGAACACTGGCGGTGCCCCTGAATACCGGGCGAGCTTCAACTACTGATGTTCCATGGGTCAAGAATCTTTTTTCTTTTTCTGATCCCAGAGTTTAACTAGTTTTCGAGGCCAAATGTTATCTTACAACGGGTTCTTTTTGTATTCCTCTCTTTTCCTTGCGCTTAGCAATGAGTTTCATGCTTTATAGAATGCAGACAGAAACCATGTAAAACATCATTTCCAAAGGTACATGGGCACTCAAGAAAACATCTTGCTGGTTGGAGAGCTGTTCCAAGACAACATTCGGTTTCCAACATGCCGATATCATCAAGTTTATCTTTGAACATTCGTCTCCTTTTGAGGAAATTTGATGAACTATCCAGTATCACCTTGCAAAACGAATATAAAGAAGAAGGGACGATTCTCCTCCAAGAAAGTTAGTTGTATAAAAAAAATTCAGGATGATGTCGTCCACACTGATAGGTTTGCAGTTTTCACGGGCGATCGGCCTGCTACGTGAAAGAACCGGGGACATGGGGTCATCTCATTTACTCGTCACAAGTTGGTGAAGCCTTCTCATCTCACTTCATTCAAAAGGTTGAATATCAGCTGCATTGCAGTTCGTTGGAAGCTACTTTTTCCAAGTTTGTTTCAACATCTTGTCCTAATCAGTTCTTATGTTGCACTACATTCTCCAGCCGATGATATCAGTCACCTAAATAAAAGCATTTCCAGTGATCTCACCACATGTCTTGATCATAAAAACAAGTGACTTCAATAGACTTGACTTATCCTTTCTAATCACCTTGCATTTTAAAGACTTGCTCCATTTTCCAACGCGCTCCGGCGCCCTTTTAGATTCAGTCTTAGTTCATCCTCCATGTATTATCACAGTATTTAAACGTGCTCTCGTTAGCACTTCTGATCACTGTACTTTAATTCTTCAGCCCAAATTTATTTCAAAGGCAAATATTTCACCAACTCACTGCAGTCATCACGTACTGTCTGCAAAAACTTCCTCTCCTAAGAATCTCAATAAGCTTAAGGCATTTTGTTGGTGTCACTGATTTTTCTCTTATTCTTTAACATGACGCATCTTCATACAGTAAACACTTGAATGCCTGCCTTAACTTGTTTTATCCCGTGGAAACCTTTTAATTTCGACCGGAAAGGATCTCCTATCCTCGGCTGAAGAAACCCCATAGAGTTAGGGGAGGCTGGCGCAATGCCTTAGGCTATCCACACTTATTAGGATGGAAGTAAGACATCCGAATAATTAGTAAACAGACGCAGCCCTATGTAACGAAAAGAGAGAGGTATGGAGAGTGAGATATGGAAAGCACTGAAGCAGTTATTCTATGACTGGCCCAAGCTGAAATAAAAACTGAAGATATCAAATACCATTTCACCAATAACTCCGACACATCCTCACTTCCCCTCCATATCTTGGATCCCATGAACCCAACCCAGTTAAACCTGGGTCTGTTCTAAGAGTTCTACAACAAGCCAAGTGCCATACCCTTAGTGACCTTACCTTGCTATCAATAATGCTACTGAAAGCCCGCTCTTTTGAACTCCCATCTCTTTTGACTAATCATTTTAATTTTCGTACTGATTCTGGAGTGTTTCCAGATTGTTGGAGATTTGTACGTATCATATCTGTACCCAAACAAGGATCCAACAAATATCGTCTAATAGCTGCTTGTCCACCTTGCTGAAAGTACTTGAGAATGTACTTCTCCACAGCATAATTCCCCAAGTTTGCTCTTCTGATCTGATACAGTTCGACCACCAACCCTCTCGGTCAACCCTTGATGCAGATGGCTACACTCTTAATGCCATGGCTGCTACCCTTGGTCACGGTGGCAGTATTTTCAGGCCAGTTTCTTCTCGTCGTGGTACTCCTCTGAATATTCTACATCATACTAGGGTTGATGGTCGTGCTCTGAATACCCCTTCGTGGTTATTTTTCTGATCGTACACTGTTCACTTTATGTGGTAGCCGACATTCGTTTTCTCTTCAAGTTTCCTCTGTTTCTTCCAGGGTGTTATTCTGTCCCCATTTGTTTCTCCCCTTATATTAGTAAACTCCCCATTTCACTGAGCGGCACTGGCTGCAGATACGCCCATAAAGTTGTGCTTGAATGTCCCTACGAAGGAGAGGAAAGCTTGAATTTTCCTCAAGACAGTCCGATTGGGCTTTGCTACTGATGTACTCCCTACTCTCTTTTCCTTCAAAAGTCCTGAAATGCGTTGACTAGCTCTTCAATATGCCATGTGGATCACGCCACCGAAGTGTGTTTTAGTAACATTCTATATCTCTCCATTGATAACCAGCATGTTCGTGAAGCTTCTCTAGTCCGTTACCTAGGGGTTGCTCCCTTTGTTGGACTAGTTACATCGAAACAATGTTCACTAGGGTCAGAAAGCTTTATTGTCTTCCATTCAGACTAGGAAAACTTAGAGTACCTTACAGTCTTTTAACTGAGTTCACAATTTCTCGCATTCGGCTTCTTACTGCTCAGCTGCTCTACTATAATTTTTCCTGGCTAAAAAGGAAAATACTTTTATCTTGTTACAAAATCTCTGAAATTGCTCTCCCGCTATAGAAAAATAATAGGGGTTTACTAATGGGCTCTAATATAGCAAGCGTGTTGAAGCTTGCGACAAATTCACAAAAAAGTTACTTTCCAACACAGATCTTTGTCTTCACTCTACCCTCTCTGTGGCCGAGTCTTTCTAACCCAACCGCTCGAAATCCGAAATACTTCTCTCACGCACGTATACATGTATGAACAATGTCATTTCCTACCTTGTCCAATTTATCATAGACCACGATCAAGTTATCAAGGATTTCATTATTCACTTTTGGATTTCAGTGCTCAATTTTGCTTCCACTCTTTACCGTGCACCTTCTAATTAACTCTTGTACTCTCTTCTTTTAAATTCCACTGTAAGCCACGTGTGCTCAAAATTCACCCTACATCGGGTTTTATTGACTTGATTTGATTTTGGTATCACAAGGCGTGGTACTGCGTCTGCATGACCAATTAGACTCGTTGGCTGATATCTGATTTTCAAGTTATAACCAACAGGTATGATTGCCGATCCCGGAAATCGATTACAATACTACACTAGAATGCCCTTCTTGACCTGACACTTCACAGTAAAGGCCTGCGATCCTTGAGGGAGAGATTTCGGCTACTGCTAGAGGTCTTGTAACGTGAGAAATAGCTCTTTCCGGGGAAGACGTGCGAAATCACTGCGCCAGTTCCGTGATCCGAATCATCCACTAAAAAGGCGACCTCAAACGTGGGTTAGAATGGTGAATGATAAATTAGAAATCAGCTCAAACTGATTAGTTCCTTTGCATCAGGAAGGTTTTCGCGATTCCCAGTCACTGTCCCTACTGCCGCGAATCACGTCCCCACTTAGTAGTTCTTTAATTGACCGCTACCTTTATCCATGAAAATAGTGCAAGGTTTTAAAGTAATTAAATGATTTAAAAACCACTGAGTTATATAATACTGATTTGCTCGTAAGCATTTTATAAAGTGTTCCGTCTGAGAAAGATGACATGTGAATCAAGTAATATCAACTAGCTACATACCGGGAGATGCCGAGGAAGGAATACACTGAAGCAGAAATTCGTCCTCAAAACGAAATACCGCAAAAGAACAAATTTTACTAGTAAGAGATAAAGAAGTACAATTGAATTCCATGTAATACAGAATTCTAAAGCACCTGTGTGGGTTGAAAAAGTGACAAACAAAGTTGGATTCATGCCTAAAATACAGAAATCGTCGTTAGAGAAAGGTGTGCGATTTCATCTTCAGTTTTGTTTGGCGGTTCCGTTTTTGTTTTCTTACCAAATGCTAACAAGACAATAGTATCACGTGCACACAAAAGAGACGTAACGTGGTACTGCAATCTCGGTAATAATCAACCTACAGATTTCGACTGAGAGCCACAGAGAGTCCTAGGTAATTACGTGCCTCAAACAGCCTGGCCACCGATGTATGGTTTAAACTTTTGGAGCTGACCTGTGATAATATTATTTTGACCCAGTTTTACCAGACTTAAAGTCGAAGACTTTCAGTATTTCATTGTCGATATTCCATCATCAACAAACCTTATGTTGCACCCACTTTCCCTCAAAGAAGTAAATCCTCCATGTTGGAATCACCGAAATTTCCGACAAGAAAACTGTACATTTCAAAATACTAACTACACCAATGGCGAGCGATATTACTCTTTGAATCGAAACTTAGGTTAGGAGGCAGTGAAACTGACAGCTGTTGAGATATACGTTGATCACGACTTCAGATTTTATGAATATTGAGTTGTTCATTGGAGCTTTTCCCTGACATTTTCCAGATGAATAAGAAGGTTGCTTTTCAAGTCACCCACGGAGAACCTCCAGTTCAGTCCAACTACGGTGTTCTCTAAACACAGGTTTCTTTTCTTTCGAGAACTGTTTACCAATACAGAGACTTTCATCCTAAGAAAGCCTAATCAATTACTCGCATCACTTTGGAAAACCAGACCCTGAAAATTTGATTTTCTTGAAGCAGTCGAGTCAGTTGGGACAAGATGATCTTGCTCCTTCTGCAGCCTTATCCCAAAACCAACAACTTATGATTCGCAACAGTGATCACCGAATCCCAACTGAATTGATAGAATGTGACTGATACAAGAAATTCTTTGACCCCCAAAATAGTAATTTTATTCCGCATTCTGTAAACATTCTTAACGAGAAACTCACCAAGGCATGCAATGAGCGTTTTGTGACATTCGTAGCAAAACTTACACAAGGAATGACATGATGAACAGAAACTGCGTTTGAGTGTTTTCGTACTTTATTTCAAAATGACAAGGCTTGAGAAAAAAATGCTGTTTCCTATGATTTCCAATTTTGTCCGAGTAACACCTCCAATGTTGTATTTCTATGCTTTGAGACCGAAGGCCTGGTTGGTACACAGCGAGACCTGGTTTATGTACCAGATAAGCAGTCCGGAGACCGACTGAAGATCTGGGTTTCCAACGTCCAGTTTTACTGACTACCAGGGCTGCATCTTCCGCCTTGACAAGGTGGCTTTGATTTTTTCTTCGGCTGAATGTAAGATACGGTAGAAAATTGAGAACCTGTACTGCTTAAAAAAGTTGAACAACACTCCCATTTTTTTTAGTAGCCTGTGGTCTCTAAACTTGGCGTTTAGGTCGCGAACGAAACATCACCAGTCGAAACGACATCATTAATGCACAACTGAAGGTCTCCGTACTCTTGTGTAAATATAAGAATCTTGACCCATATTTGACCTTGACCGCTCGGGTGACCTATACCTTAGGGTGTTGGTAATTATAGAAACTTGACATTCTGACTTCTCCACGCATATTTTTTATTTAACTTACTTAACCCGTGCACTCTCAGTTGTCTTGACATTGGAAAGTTACTGGTGATGAAATGTTTGCGTCCGAAAAGCCGAATTCAGCGACCACAAAATGCTGAAAACCACCGATTTCGAAAAGCTCTGAGAACAACATTTCTGCTTTTGAGCAGCTTTGTAATACAAAGGGGTTCGGGAAATGATCGATCCACTTGGTTTTTGCCATTTATGACAGTTCACTGTGGTTGGAGATATTCGGATTTTCTGTATTCTGTACCCTCACCGACGGGGTTTCACAGGCATGTGTGAGATTAGGGCGAATAGCAACCTGATAAACGAGCAGCTTCGAGCGGAGGTAATTTTACCGTGAGATCACAGTGGTTTTCGAAGTTGCAGGAATTTTCTCCTTGAACAGTTAGGTTTCATATTGCGCATCTCCGTTTGGCTGCATGGTAGACTTACGGAGGTTGAAATCATATGATGATCCCAAGATTTGGCCATTTACCTGGCTAAAGCGTGTTTGATCTAAGAAAGTCATGAAGATATCCTTCTTTCGTGATGTTTATCCTCAGACTGATCTCTTTAGCTTAGCAAAAGAGATGGCTGAGAACTAACTGTAGAATTCTGGACTGTCATAAGTAAACCCAATGTCCACTATTCCATCATCCTTTATTAGTCAAATACCCCGGTAGCTGGTGAGTGGGCGACTCATTGTACAGCGAACGATGCAGTTAAACGAGACTGGTGACTAGAGGTGACCATGGTGGATGGGAGAGTCGATCAGAAACTCTGGTGACTCTTTGCCGTGGGTGCCGTCTCTCTCTCGCGCAGCCAAATGATTTCACCTAAACAAAGCAATGCAAAGCGTAAGGGTAGTGGTCTCTCCATGGCCAACACGCTATCTGTAGTTTCTAGCAGACCAACACCATCTGAGTAAATCACGGGGCATACAGGTAGAATCTATTCAGTACCGAGCCCAAGGCTTCAAACAACGGAATCGATGGCGACAGGACAAATGATGGTCGACGTGATCGATGGAGTGAGAGATGAATCCTGTCCAGCCGTCTATATACTCAAGACCAGCCCATTAGACGGCTCGTTTGCCCGCATCAGTTAGACCGATATACTTTGTGCAGCGACTGAGTACAAGGTTCAACGCCCTATATATAGGGATTGTTTTGCACTATTAAAAATCGAGATTGTTCGCGAGCAAAGAAGCGTGCTTCCACTCCCTAAAGGGACAGTGTAGAATTCAGAGTTACTCCCTGTTAACAGAATCTAAGCAGTTCAACAGCCAGTGAAGCATGCTGTTGTTTGTTGCTGGAACTCTTACCGGAGTTTGAGAATTAGTCTCATTGTCAAGAATGGGGCAACACTATCTCTGCCTCAGCAAAAACTACATCGGTTGAGGTGCCTTCGCATGTAGCCTGCGACGACAGAGAGGTTCGATAGAATAGATGATGAAAAGTTACCCGTTACGTCAATGAAGGTGATACCGCTATCCGTCGTGCCGGAGAACTTCTTGCCTATTTTTTGGTATTGACAGCAGAAGAGAGTTTGCCAGATCTATGTTGATGTGTAAAGTCAGGTATCTAGCAGAGTTGGTAGTTAGGTCTTAAATTTAGCGCAAAATATTTCATTCTCACAGAGAACTGTTGCTGTTTTGTTTTCACGTTGACAATAGGTAGTTCTGATAGGCTAAGTGGATCGTGATCAGTTTTCTATTGAATTATGACGATTGGTTTGTATAAGTAACTGCTTTGGAGAGAAGAGTGGTAGAAGAGCTGGCTGAAGCACTAAACTCATCTTCGAATGTTTTTTCATTCCTCGTGAGGGATAACGGCTGTTTTACTGTCAAATGAAGGACTTTCTTTCGCCAGTGAAAGACTTCCCGACGAAGTCTGCTGAACTGAGTGGACAAAGAAGTATCGCTTCAATCTTCCTTGAGCAGCAACTGAGAGCGTATTGAGAGATCCATTAATTTAAGGCTGGCATGTAATAAAACACCTCTTTTATGTCTATAGTACATCCACGCTAACAATGGATGATGGTTTCCAGCCTAGAGGCGATAGCGTTTCACGAGGCTCATGAGTTTTTGGGCAGTGTCAGTGAAGCGATATTATTTTGCCTTGAGAGGAGGCTTCTCCCGGGGTGAGAGATGGATCGTGAGGTGACCACGCATGTTTGTGAGGTATTCCCAGGTTAGTCGTCACAAAGCGCTAGACACTGCTCAACCGATGAGGCCCAGCGAGATTCCACGGTGATACACGCAATCTTATGCACTATCCTTCCGTCCTTGAAGTACCAAGTCAACAGATGCTCTTCAAAATGTTGGAAATGAGTACTAGCGATGACCTGTCGGTTGAGTTATTTCAAGACGTTACCAGAGGATCGTCATCTTTGCTTTGCTCATTGAGGCCAACTATCCCCAATATATGCTACGCATGCATGTCAGCGGAGCCCGTGCGGGAGTTCCAGTCTCCTGTAATTGCTAAGATGCCGTGTATGGAGGTGCGATCTAGGTTTACAAAGTATTTTTGGGTGTTGGTATTTGGAAGAGCCGGCGGTCGACTATGGGTTCATCCACTCCTTCGTGAATCTCGGTCTGGCTTACCAAGTAGAAATTAGAAGCACTGGACTTATTTGATGATTCCCACTCGCACACGTCGCGATATCACCTATAGATCTATGTGACTAATAGGTGTTGAGGAAGTTTATTCCAAGCCGAAATTTGCCGCGTCCTCTGACAATCGCCGATGATAGTCTGTGACTTGGACAGTGAGTGTCTCCTTATTAGCAACCTACAACTGGAGTGGTCACTCCACTATTCGCAATACGGAGACACGCTCGGTAGCATTCAGCTACACTACCCGTGGTCGTTCTATCAACTGCGAGTCAGAGCAGCCTAATGGGCTCACCCTATGAACATTGGAATGATCTTATGATCAAATCACATTCCACGAGTTACTTTCGACCAACTGCGAAGCTGATTCCGATAATCGACATTAGAGCCTACTAAACGCTGTACACCTTCCAGATTACAAATATCGCTCAAATGAGTCAGCCAACGAACAGCTGTTGGTGATTTGTGGATCACTGAGTGGACTCATATCATTCAATCTGTGAACGAAACTGAACAAGCTGAACTCTAATCACCAAATAGGAACCGCTGGATTATACGCCGGACTTTTTGACATTAACCCATCGGCTTACCATTCAGCCAAAAAGAGCATCATCAGTAAGAGTACCACTATGAATCACTGAAAGCAGGTGTTCAATCTCCAAAATAGCAAGGACACCAGAACCTTACCAGGACGGTTTAAACGTCACAGCCAAACAGCATCTCCGGTCACGGTGATAACCCTGATGGGCATACCCGAGCACACAGACCACACGACCACGCTCTTGCCATACTCACCAGTTGAATCCTCAGAGCGTGCTATGCAACTCCATCTGCTTACTTCTGAACGGCTTCAGGTACTGTTTACTCTCTTGGAAGTACTTTTAAACTTTTCCTCGTGGTCGTTATTCCCTAGGATACTTGAAGTTGTGTTGTTAAGAATTATCACCACTGAGAGTGGAGTAGTGGAGATGTAAATCCAAACATGGTTCGCAATTCAGCTGAGTAGATCGTATTAGAATCGTTTGCTGGATTTTATTTAATTTTCACAAGAAAACTTTTCCCGAATGACAAATAAATGACGAAAGATAACTGGGTGAAATTCGTCCCGTCACTTCAGTGATAAACTTATTTTGCATAGATTCTCCAGTGATCCAACTTCTTTGGGTGTTTGTTCAGGTTACCGGAACATATCGCTTATTATTATAAATACGTATGATCCTTACAATTTTGTGAAAACAAGCACAAGTTACCATCCTGAAGTCATTTAAAGTCAAAGTGATCAAAAATGTTTAGGGAATTTGCAAATCATTATAAATGATTCGGTTCGTACACAAACTGAGTTTTTCAAGGAATCCCACTGACCAAACGATCACGGTGTGTACGTTTCTTGACGTTATTTTTCACGTTGACCGGCAGTAGTCAGACGGTTACCATCGTGCATTAGGGATAATCACGAAATGAGTTCCATTTCTGCCTCCTCCTATCATTTCCCACTCGGCAGTCTTTGGTTGGTGACAGACCCCTTCCAGAAATATTGTGCTCTGAGGTGTTGTAAATGAATGATTCAAAACAATATTAATAATACTACTGTTACTGTTATTATTACTATCATTATTACTTATTGCTTACTGCTGAAAGGATAATGGGGGTTCACGGTTCAAAGCTAGTGACGGAATCGAATTGGGTCATTTGGTGCTGATATCAGAGCGTGACTCCGGATAACTTAATGGTAACCTTTGAAATTGACTGTCATATACTCCTGGATTTCAGCAGTTCCTTTGTGAATACGCACAGTTACTGTTTCCCAACAACGATGAAACAGAATTAGAGAGAGAGTGCTCTCAGGGTTGAGGAGAGTGATTATACGGCAAGTTGGATATTTTACCAGTCAATTTACAATTCCAAATCTTCCCGGTGCCATCCAGATGCAACATGCGAGCCGAGAATGTATTGACAATTAGTGACTTGTGATTGAAATGGAGTATTCCCTGAGTGAAGCCAAATTCAAAGGTAATATTCTCTTGTTCGGCGAGTTCATAATGAGTATCAAATCTCAGTTTTTGTACGATTATGTCAAACAGAATTGAGTGTTCTGGGCTTACTGATGTTAATCGCCCAACTACACCATTTTGCTTAGCAAATACGGCGTGCCACCAGTCGATCAGCAACTGAGATAGACAATTTTTGTTAGGCATCCAAGAAACAAACAGGTATCCAATTCAGCTTTCTTCTAGAACGTAGTTTCCAAGCTTTTTTTCTATGAACACGTATTCTGAGTTCTCATTTTGCGTGTTGATTCCTGCTTGATCTCGGTCTATGTCATCTCTCTCAGACTACGCATTTCCCTAAGTTTATGGTGTGTTCGGCGGAACGTGTAAATGATGATTCATGTGACGGCATTTTGCACGAAATGAGCTCAGTGTAACACAAATTAAGACCGGGAAATTCACGTTAGTTTTACAGATGATTACTTTCATGAGTTCAAGATGATATATCAATCAAACTTCTCCTTTCTCAAATTGATAGATTTTGATTGCATGAGTGATTTTATATTCTAAAATCATTCGTCAGTCTTAAAGTTAATCAAAACTGAACAAGCTACATCTCAGAGTATCCGTCTGATGAAACGCACATAACCAGACGACACACGGATACTGAATTTTTCATCTGAATAACTGTTCACGTCGATGTGCCAATTGATGAATCCCCATCAGTGGGTTGATTTAAATCTTCAGAATAATGACTACATTCTTGTTTCCTTCATAAAAAGAAATATAACTCGAAAACTGGTTCTCCTACTTAGCATTATGAATGTATATTACACCTGGCCAAATGAGCAGTATCGTAATTTAGAGTTCATGAATGACCGAGTCACGTGCAATGTCAATCGCAAAACTGAAGATCAGCTCATAGCAATGTATGTTTCTTTGAAAATGGACTATACGAATATAGCAATAATCAAACGCAATGTAAACAAGAATGTGATATCAGAACAACGCTTTCCCTATAAGCATAATTCACAGTGGCTCGTATTGTCGAGAACACCCCTTTTGGCCATGTCCGAAAGGGAGCTTCTGAAAAGAAAGTAAATTTTCTGGCTCACAAAGTACACGTTCGTCTTTCGTCATGGGGAACTGCTTCCAGATAAGCAGATTTCCAATGGATGAATATAATTTGTTAACTTTGACACAGTTAGTAAGCAGTCAGTTATTTCATTTGAGGATAATTATCTTATGCCTAGTGCTTGGTCTCAAATGGTCGTTAAAACAATTTGCTTGCATACGGGACTTCATTTAATAGTATCACTCAATACTGGTCCATTTTGATCGAGAACAAAAAGACTATTCAACGGGTTGTATTACCATAATAGACAGTTTCGCCGTTTAGTCAAAGTAGTAACGTGCTAAGCCTTCTCTGACTTCTGGCTCAGTAAAAACGCGAGCCCTCAGCCAAAAACAGTGTTCTCTAACCTCTGTTCTGTCATGGATTATAGCGGGATGGTACACGTTGACTGGTGAAATCAAACTACCAGCACAACTTTCCTATATCCCGATAATGAAGCAACTATTGCTGCTACTCACACGTTATAATTGGTTGGGAGCGTGGTAAAGCATCAGACTTCTGATTTTCGGTTTTGGATTAGATTGCTTTCGTGGGTAGATTTAGGAAACCAGTCAACTGTAGAAGCCTTTTAATTATTTCTTTTCGAAAATATATGGAAACAAGCAAAACGGTGATTTGTTAATTAAGAAAAAACAAACCTCTGTTCGACGACTCATGAGTATACTCGAGCTTCGTCTTTATCTATTTAATTTTGTTGTTCGCTCTGGTTACAGTGACTGAAGTATGATTGGAGTATGAGCATGGCTGTGAACCTAATACAACACAACCCTGAAACCAGCCTTGACAATATTAGTGCACAAAATCAAACAAACAACGTGGTAGACACCATTGAACCATACGGTAAGAAACTGACATCAAGATGTCCCAAATAGAGGGATTGTGATGCAACCGGTCAAACGTGACGTATGAAAATATGTTCAGGAATGTAGGTGTTGAGAATAAAATTATGCTCTGTTCGATCATTTCTGTTCTTGAAAACAATGAACGAGATGAAACTGTTTCGATTAATAATGGTGACACACGAAGCAACAACACAGAACCAAGTTAAATGCTATTTGCATTTTTTCAGCTTTACGAATGATCGCTGAGAGATTCTATATCACCATTATGCGGGTAAGAGCACCAACTAACCACTGCAGCTTAATTTCAACATCAAATTTTATGACATTATTCTATCGGTACTCTTCGAATCTAAAACTGTTTTATTGTTCATCCAAAATAGGGTTGCTTCTGTGCGAAATAAGAGCAGAATGCACGTGAACTGTCAACTGGAATTATTCAAAGTTCAGTGTACATTGTGTTTTTTAAGTCGTGAAAAAGATTTTGGAAATGCCTCCTATCCTGCCTGAACTTCACTCTGCACCGGGCTACTTTTATGCTTCTCGGTAGGCAAATTATCGAAAAATCCTCTTGGGCTCAGAGAAGTCAACCTGATTGCTCAGACCGTATATCTTGCACACTGAAAAAATTCTCGTTCGTAAAAGCTTTTGTGCAACCAAGATTATTGACGGGTAAATATCGGCAGATTTCTTTGTGCTCTGCGAGGAGTTGGTTTAGTTTAAATGTTGTGAAGCTAGTGGTTCAAATAGCTTCCCGACTGTAGCATAGTATGCAATAAAAAGTCAATGTTATCAGTACCGGTTCCGTCTGAATATATCAAACAATTAAAATTTCGAATCTGCAGAGCTTATAAAATGATGGAAAATGCGATCCATATGGTACATATAAAACAGCTTAAACGCATGCAAATCTTATTTCAAAAGATCCCTGATATGAACCATAAGGAGTATTACCACTCAACCAGCGAATCAGATGTTATAGCCCCTCTAACGCCATAATTTTCTTTTCTATCACTCATCGGGAACCGTAAATATGTCATGCCGTGGTAAATAATAAGCAGATGAATTCAGTTATGTCAGCAAGGAAATTTGCCACGTGCTTCAGAGACACGTGATTTCCCACTCCCAACCAGAGATCAGTTGACCAACTGCAATACAAGACGTCCATGCAGTCCAAACTAACGCTTATCTTACGGCGTACTTTAATACACGTTCGTTCTTACTCACATGCTTCTATTCGACTGCTGATTACTGGACACAACTGGTGTTCCGCTTAGATCGGTCTTTTATTAATTAGCCGAATCAACATCACCAATCCGACTACGGGTTTATTTGTGTATATTGTGTTGGACTGCAATAATTTAATTCAAAAGGCTGCATCAAGTTGTCAAATAGGTATGGCTAATAATCACTACGCAGGCGGTGGTTCTCCGTGCCAAAGTCCCTTCAATGACTACCTTAGAAAACAATAAAGTTTGTTCTGGTAGGATGCACAAGAACTGCAATTATTGTGTGCA
Source organism: Fasciola hepatica (assembly GCA_948099385.1). NCBI lineage: Eukaryota > Metazoa > Platyhelminthes > Trematoda > Plagiorchiida > Fasciolidae > Fasciola > Fasciola hepatica. Next base: position 1,585,891 of record CANUEZ040000069.1, read on the forward strand.
TGATCATTTGCGCGTACGGTGTAACTTTTAAAACACTGTGTTGTTTCCTAAGTATCACTAGAACGCCAAAGAGTCCAGAGGGACACTGGATGGTTGTAAATATTGGATAACTTGGTTTTCATAGCAGTCCGTTGGAATTTCGTGACTTTACCTGAGGATAAATTTTTCCCCCTTCCTCAAAATTTCACCGAAATCTGGTTATCGGTTCATACTCCGGGAAGATCCCCAATCGCTTTCCAGGACAAAAAATTAAGGTTTTCATGGCCACCCCGTTACTTGGGCGACCTCTCCCACGGCATCTCAGAAACTGAAACGTAGTATGCTAAACATTGCAACTATTTGCCATGCTGCATCAACCAAAGAGGAATAAATGGCTTATCTGATGATGATCCTCAAAGTAAACAAAGTGATCTTTCGTAGTGTTCTGAGTGTATATTTACCCCATCTCACTCAGCTTTGTCGAATGATGAGTATACTCCACGCACCATTCAATTACACAAAGTGCAATCTTTCAAGTACATTGAAGTGACGTTAAGCACTGATGATCTCGTTGTCAGTTGTGTGCGCGAATCGTGCTGACTTAGAATTCGAATTTGGTAGCTCAGGCAATTTCGCATGGCAATTACCAACACACACTATTTCTCGTGACACCGATTGTACTGTGACTGTGGACACGAAATTGTCATTTGCTGTCACGATGACTACCAAGTTTCTCATTCTTTCCTTTATAATCTGAATTCAAATGCTTACAAGACGCGCTATATTAGGCCATTTGAGATGCACCGAAAACAATCTCGTTTCCTATCAGGTGTTCTGATCTTTCACCCGGATATTTTCAATTAACTCTGCGCTGAATCTACGTTCACTTTTCCGTTTGTTTCTCAACACTTTACAAAACCTACTCGGTATCGTCATGGTAGTTGCACACCACACACACGTCGCCAACGTCACGTGAGACGTACAATGGCATGGGCGACTAAGACAAACCGGGAACAAAGGGTTCAGCTCCATCCGGTATCGAAATGCAATACACCTGCTGTTTAAGCCATGACGGATAAGGGAGACCACGGAGCAGACAGGCCTTGGTTGAAGGCTGGGTTACTGAGTGAGCGCACCTGAGTACGTGCACAAATGTGCACAATCTAAGAACAGCAGCGGAACTGTTTGCATGATTTACATGGACTGAGGCCTCCTATCCTGAAAGTAGCACAAGTATTTTCGTATCTGAACAGGTTTGGTGCGCAAACGTGGCTTGGAAATGGTGCGTTCACCAAAGAGAATACAACTCAACCTGGGTACACACATCACTGCGTGGTTGACGCGTGCCTCAGTGACGACAGATAACCAGCCCCACTGCGTTTTATTTTTGTTCCTTGCTTGTACTTAGGTGTGCATACACAGAGATGCGCTCACTCAGTCACCTAGCTTTCACTCAATGCCTGTCTGTCCTGTGGTTTTTTGATCGCCAGCCATGGACAACAGGTGTTTCGATTGATTACACTAACTCAAGTGGGAAAACCCATTTGTCTTCGAATCATCGCAGTTTACTGGTAGAGCACAATGAATATGCAGGCTGCTGGGTCATGTATTCGTACACGGTGACAACCTGCATCTCATTCGAAGATCAAATATAATGCATTTTTCTTCTGAGGGGTCAGGTTACGCTGCCCAATGCATAATCAATGCACAAATGTCTAAAACACGCCCTCGTGAATGCATGGTGTAGGTGGACACACACACACACACACACTGACTGTCGGGGTGTCTTTTGATAGGAATTCAGCTCAGCTGGGATATACAGAATAAGCCGCGGTTCATGCAGCTCCTTCACATGGCTTGGTCTACCCCCAAGACAGTCGGGTTGGATTTGTTGAGAACAGGAGGCCTTAGGCTATGAGAAGCATGCGGAAAATTTCGCAGCAGTCATCCGGATGGGCCAAAACCATCGCTGCTACGTTTTCACCTTGTTCGAAGGCCAATTGTTCACGAAAGCTTTCATCTGCGTAAGTCAACGGGGCACACGATAACAGTCACCAACGAAAATCAGATTTCAGCACCGGAAAATCTCTTGGCCAGTGAACCCAGAACTTTTATTCGAACAGCCTCCAGCAGATTGCGAATATCAACGGCGTCGGTTTTTAAAATTATCGGGAAACAAAGATACCGAAGCTACAGGCAACATCCAGTCCAAAATGTTTTCCAAGGATTTCCCTAGCGGATGGACTTCTGTGATTGGTTATTTCAGAGACTCTCCATCCAACCAACGCTATTCGCAGATATAAGAGCTATAAACATGGCAGGAGTCGACACAAGGCTAACCCATTTGACTATTACGAAAGTATATTCATAGAGTGTATCGTTGGCCCGAGGAGCCGGAATTGTATGTAATGGAAAATCCCCTTGCATTTTTAACATCCAAAGGTCGGATGCCGCGAGCCGGAATCGAACCGCCGACCTTCCGCATACCGGGTAGATGTTCTACCAACTTAGCTATCGCGGTCCGGATAGTCGGGTGTGAATAACGCAAGTGAATAATCCCCTTCATCCGTGTGCTGTTCGTCCCATTGGGACGAGGTTAGCCCAAAGATTAAAACCAGGACAGATACTGTGTATCATTGGAATGGTGGTTCGCTCATTATGGATCATTCACTTGTGTTATTCACACGCTACTGTCCGGACCGCAATAGCTCAGCTGGTAAAGCGTCTGCCCGGTATACGGAGGGTCTCCGGTACGACTGCGGCTCTCGACATCCGACTTTTCGATGTGAAAAACGCAAGCGAATTTTCCGTTACATATTAAGAAAGTAATAGACAAGGTGATACCAAAGCAAATGTTTGGTGCGGCATTCACCGTTCGAGAATGATTGGTCCTGTTTTCCTCCCAGACAAGGTTAGTGCAACCGCCTATTTGCATGCGATGAAGGAGACACTTCCTTAGTGTCTGGAAATTGCACCTTTATCAAGCTTCGTAAGAACATACTTTCAGCAGGACTGAACACCGGCACATACTTCATCCATTGTTACCAACTGGCTTCACGAGGAGTTTCTGTTGTAGCAGATAGGACGAAAGGGACCTACGCAATAGTCTTCGCCATCTCCAGAATTAACCCCACTGGATTTTTTTCAGTGTGAGTATGTTAAGCGAGAAGTTCACGATCCAAAGCCGGAGACCCTGGATGAGTTGAAAGCTCGGATCCAATCTGTATGTGGAGCGATTCCAACGTTAGTGCTGCAGGCAGTTCAACATAATATGGTTCGAAGGTTGTGGATTTGCCTGGAGCAAGATGATGGAGTTTTTGAGCACCTACTATAACGGTAAATGCGGTGCCCGTTGGGAACAGAACGGTCTATTTATTCTTTTCAGATCCGGAGAATGATCAAACGGTCTTTCTGAGGACCAACACAACCTGATTGCCCTTACCATTTTTGGCCACATTAATTTTTCAACGTACTCACTCTGAGGCACTTGGGAGAGAGAACCGCCGCGTATGTACTTTGCTTAATGCATAATGTAATCAGTCTAATCTAGACAGAGCAATAGGTAAAATGCCCACCAAGCGGTGGGAGACGCTATAATCAGCCCAAACATAACGAGTCTGCCATTCAGGCTGAATTGGCATTGATAACCACCGGCTTCATAACCTGTTTCACGAAATCGGTTTTATTTCGTGGCCACTGCAAAAACACTGGTCTACGGGTGCCAGTGGTCGGGATCGCACATGACTGATGTGGACCTGTATCACGGATGAGCTGAGTACGGCTGCTATGACGGATAAACTGAGCTGTTGTTCATTTGCACCTCTAAGATACAACATGTGAACTGAATTGACTGTGTAATTGAGGAACGGAAAAGTAGGGCTGGATCGAGACGATCAGTAGAGTGATAAGGTTACTTGGATGTACTAGGATAACCGCTGTTCTTTGACCAACACTCAGTAAACTCCCCATGACTGAAGGATGAAAAAAAAATCAAACTAATAGGTCTGCCGGGGATTCATCGTTTTTGAAAACTACCGATACGCGTGTGCATGTGTTCGCCAACTACGACACACAGACAGTGGTGACATAATCTTATGAAGGGTAGGATGAAACCCTTCATTGGAGGATTTTAATGCACCCGACTGCACGAGTGTGCATGACCAGAAAAACAATACGCCGCTTAAGGGGGTACAACTGAAGGGGTGCAGTGACCCAACATTGACTGACGGGGTCGTTGACGGGGGAAGTGTGTTGGGAGTGTGCGAATCGCCAACATCGGAGGGTCTCGGAACATCTACTATTAGTGATTTTAGTGACGGTCACAGAACGACTTACTGGTCCCATTAGGGCAGCGGAATGAACACATGGTATGCTGCAAGGACAAACTAAAAGTTGACAAGCTCAAAACTAACGTTAGTCCGGTATACCCAACACATCCTTATCTCATTAGGGTGGTTGCGATTAGGAATAGATATAAACGGGTGCATATCAAGACAATTAAGACCTAATTCATTTATTTCGGTCGTTATTTCCGTGTTTCGGACGACTAACTGAAGGGGTTATGGTGAACATATAGATGCATCTTTTGTAGCTCCATGTTTGTGAATACGTACTGATGAACTAGCTAGTCATTTCAACTTGAACTGTAAAACAGTGGATGATCGAAATTTATAACAAATGTGGATCACTTGTCCTTGCGGTCTCGCTGCCAAGTCATCATACTTTTGAAGCAACTTTACGACCGATTTAGTGGTGCGGTAACAGGAATACCAGTCTTTAGCACGCCTTTATTGAGATGAATGGGCGTGGGTAGTAGCTCGTTCGACAACGTCTTTTAACTCCTGATCTGTATCACTACCAAACGTACTCCATGTATTTCTATATACTGTACCGTTACCGATATGGCCGAATTGATGTTACTCAGAAATCTAGGCGACTACGTGGCTCAATAAAAGTCCTTATTTTTAACACAGGTTGATTGCAACTTTTCCAGTTTTGTCGATTTAATTCAAATTGTGGTGTTGCTGTACGGTTTTTCGCAAGCAGCAGTGTTCGTCTGTTAGGAAACTGACTAATTAAAGGTGAATAATAACACTGAACTGTGATATCATTTCAATGGACGTTTCCAAAATGACAAAATCTTTCACTAGAAGACCAGAAGAAGTGATAAGGTAACAACAAGTTCCGGTAAGAACTGCGGACATGTTCAAGATTCTCCAACTTCCCTGTTATGTTACTTTACCATAACAAAAGAAAAGCTGTCACACGCTGGGAGGACGAAGCAACAAACCTCGACAGAATGGCCATACGGACACTTTGCATCATTACGCCAGGAAAAATGACCCACACAAACTAATCGGACCAATTTCGAAAGCCATTGGTGAGATCTTTTCAGATATGCCAAGGTTATCAAGGGAATGGAATGCAACTATGAAACAACACTGCAGCGAAACTCCAAGGAAACGAGTGAGAATTATTATCAGGAAAAGTCAAGAAAGTTCAAACAGTGGCTAGGAAAATCCAACTATTCAATTTTAACTACGGGCCAATGTCTCCTTGGACTTCCTTGGTGTTCTAGTGCAAATAAAGAGATAGCGCGAATTATGCTAAATGCTACACTACAAGTAGGCCAGTGAAGAAAAGAAATTTCACGACTGAATAAAGCACCGTACAAGAAGCGACATTTATGAGCAATAAGTGAATAGAAAGCGCAGTGAGTAGTTATCATGAGTGCGCCGAACGCGGTTAGATGAGAGCTTTCAATGAATTGTACGACTGCTTGAATCACTATATAAGACAACATATAACGCAAACGAAATCTGAAATGTGATGAATCAGATTTGCGGGAGGATGTTGGTTATGTGAAACACAACTTGGCATCATCTATCGCAAGTTGGAATAAATGATCACTGACTTGTGTGGAAATCGTTATTTCAGGTGTATAAAACACACAAAGTCACTTCAGAGGAGATCGAAATGCATGCGATTTGATAGGTTCGCATCTTTACCGTTCACAAACCATCAATCTCGCTTATTAACGTTCCAAAAAGACAGCGTACATTCCATTTCGTGAATCTTAAAACGCATACACGCAAGACAAAAGCCGAGAAGTGAGTCATCCTGTTTGATTTTCTTTTACTAATATAAACAGGAGATTTAATAACAAAACAAGAGTGATTTTGACTTTACAATTTACCGTAACCTGTTTATAACACAAATCAAATTAACTTTGCAGATTCTGTAGCAAGTCTCCTGCTATGATAAGAATGAATGTTTGTTTGCTTTCAAGTGCCGAAATTTTTCAACAAAAAAGTCGAATGATTTCGAAATCGATTTGTTGACTGATTTGGGGCCACGTGAATTTATGGACTGTTCATTACAGATTATTTCGTACTATATGGGTCATGCCCTTAGATTTTGGGTTCCGGTCGGATTTACCCTATAATTACCATACATTATTCATTTGTTTGCGACAAAATTAATTTATCGATGCAGTGATCACCAATTTATTCACGCAAAATCACGTATTTATCACCTCCGTTCTCGAATAGTCACTCTGTACGTCCACTGTTTTCTTCATAAAAATTTGTTGATTTATCTGACTTCTACTGAACACCCTCAAATGCTACGCACTGGGTAATTTATTTGTCGGTAAATTTTGATTGACACCTGTGTCTGTTGTTGGTGATTGATGCTTCTGTTGTCTATTCATCAGTCAGCATCGTGATCACATTTCGATTGTCTTCATATTTTTCACATTTTTACTCACTCTCTGATGACACTTTCCCTCATTCATCAATGATTGCTTATTTTAATATTGTAGTTTTGCGTTTTATTTCATGCTCTCAGAATCAGTGGTTTTGGTTTGGGCATGCTAAACAGTACGTCGATTCAGAGTGAACAACCAAAGAAGTTCAAATGGATGTGAAAACCAAAACAATCAAGAGTATGATCTTGGGAACTTAATTACAGCGGGCGGAAGAGGTTTTGAACATTATTCCAGCTGGAAAAGTTTCTGAAATTGAGTAGACAGACGACTTACTCTTTTTGTGATTGAAGATCCTGGCGAGTTATGAAAGCTTCTGAACAGAATGTGCAAAAATGTGACAACTTTCGGAAAATATTACAGGTCTACGCCTTTCATGATTATGTTGTGGGACTTATTTAGTCCTAAACAAATCCACTCATATGACCTGAGGTTTGAGCGTGAAATTTGGTGTCCGAATTTCAGCCAGCCTAACAAGTTATCATCAATCCCACACCTCATAGTATTGGTATTTCATGTCAAGGAGCGGAATTTTCCAAAGGATCGAGCTTTAGTTTTCAGATATTCCCATTAAAACCACTTGTCCGTACCTTTTACTATCAGCCTACGACCAGGTTACGTACGGCCAGTGAATGTTTATTATGAACTTTGATCATGTAGGATATGATAAAACACTACCTTCGGTGTTCTCATCTGTCGTTTTGTTCCTGCTTGAAAACGAGATTTCTTTCGTACTGTGTTTCGAGAGCTTTTGAAATTATCGAAATTTTAAAGTTATCTGGCTCCCGGGGGGATTCGGACACGCGTGGTTTCCACCCACGGTTTTGTGCTCCGAATACTCTACCTGTTGAGTTACTGGGTCATATCAAAGGGCTCCGGATATTTTGCGTATGAATAATACTTCATCCACCCAAAATATAGTGGAGCATAACATCCAACACAGTGAACTAGCTTTAAACATTCGGATCATTACAAAACTGATCAGACCTGCCAAACTCCTGTCCGAGATAAAGCGTGCCTGTGAATTCAACCAGTAGACATTGGTTGCTTCAAAGGAAAATCCTGTTGTATGTAGTCAAATTACAAGTTAGATCACTGTGGACGATGCCCGGTGTATTATTAATTTGCGTGGGCAAACTAAGATCCACATGTAAAACGTCCGAAGCCCTTGACCGTGACCTCGGAGCTTGGCTGGTAGAGTAGACAGCATACTAAGACATGGGTAGCAGTTACGAGCTTGTTCAAATCCCGCCGGGAACAATGACATTTACCACTTGGATAATTTCAAAAACTTTGTTCATTTGTTCTCTTCCAGGAATTTTGATTAAGTAAAAAAATATCTCGTTTAACTTGGAGTCAAATCAGTAAGAATAGATAATGAAGACAGATTTTCACTTGTCATATCCCAAGAACGTCATAGTTTATATTAGCTTATTGAGTTTATCTAAATATCAGCCTGAAACATTGTCACTCCTTGAATCAACTATTGGGAACAGGAAAAAGCCATATATTGTCAAATGCAAGCAATTCATTTAGCGTTGTCTTCCGAGTACGAAAATATTTAAGCTTAAATATGATACGGTACAAGGATTACACAGCTGAGAAAATGAAGGAGAAGTATATATCATATAACTCAGAAATTATTGTGCAGTTTCGTGGCCAATGCCAGAAAATCTAGTACGTTAGCCATAATCGTTTCTGTACAAAGTAAAGAGTTTTCTTTCCCTATCAGCGTAGCTTTACTGAACACTAGCAACTTTACATTCCCCTTGCTTAACGGCACCTCGAATGACAAGGTCAGGCCAACTGAATGACCAACGGAAGGAAGGAACTTTCCCTCATTCGGTACAGAAATTTTACCTGGGCAGCCCGGCTGAACCACTTAGTGCAAAAGCCATTTCGGGGCGTGTTCGGTAATTAGTTCAGTTAAGTATAGTTCTGTTCCGCTTTTTCATGTATTCGCGCAACTGCAAGTGAAATCATGGACAATATATGAAACCATGCCAGTGATCACTGAATCTTATCATTAGCGATCTAGAGTATGATTATTTAGGCAGCCATATGCATTCGGGTTAGATCGGAGATTAGATTATGACGTAAGCGAATAAAAAAATGATCACCATTAAAAAGATAAGTATAATGAATTGCTTTTGTTAGATGGTGCATACTGGATTCTTTTGAGATAATAGCTTACTGTGGTGCTTAAGTAACTTTTCTACCCAACAAATATTGAAAGTTTTTCTTGTTCAAATCTTCATCGCTTTGCAGCTGATCAGAAGTAACAACTTTGCGGACTCTGTGGCAGAGGATTATGACCAAACCTGACGAAATTAGGGAACTGCTCCCAAAGTCTCCCCAAGTTGCCCTTCTGTGAATGGCCTGTTGTAGTCTACTTTTAGGACACATTTTGACTAGAATTTCTAGGAAGTGTGAAATCATATCAGATTCTTTTCCATAAGACACCGATAAATTGTAGGGGATGGGACTGAAATATTACTGACAATACTAATATAGTAATACATAGTAGTAATGAAACATCTCAAAAGCAGTCAACAGTTTCTCGAAAAGTAGCTCAGGTTAAAATAGGTTTAAAGTCCACTTAATTTATTCTGCGATTTGTTCTGTATGCCTCCTATATCTTGTTTTGCCGGTCTAAGGTAGAAACAGTGGGGAACAACTAGTAGCAACTGGCTACCTTCCCCAGCGTCAGGCACGTATTCCCACGAGAACTGCTGACTTATTTAGGGTAAGCATTGTTTGAAAAGTCCAGTCAAAAGAAGGTCAAGGGCAAGAGATGAAACTCGGCTACTAATTACTGATCATCGGCGAACGGCTCTGAAGCCTTCTTTCAAAAGGTCGGGGAAAATTACGGGTGGACAACATGATAAAACCGGAAGAACACGTTGAACAACAAATTCGAAGACAACTGTTGGTGGTGCACGAAACTGCCTGGGTTTTCCTATTTGAAAATATAGGTGTTGCAGTCTACAGACATACTTATGAAACTGAGATGTCCATCTTAAATTAGTATTTAGGTTTTTTCCCAAGTACTTGACGGGACTAACTCCGGGTAGGTATTTGAAACTCAATGTCACGGGGTCTGTGGGGAAATTTGAGCCAGAGAGAATGAAAACACCTTCAAAGCTTTTAAATGAATTCAGTTTTAGACCCAAATGGGAAGAGTTCGAGATACATTTTTGCCGAATTTCCTGGAATCTGGAGAAATAGTAATATCTCGACAAAGGGCAACGGCAGTAACTTGTTTAATTGGGTTGGATGAAGAAGATACCGGAAGATCACTAACATAGGTTCAATACGGAAAAGGGTACGGCAATGCAACCTGGAGCAAAGTGGAATTGTAAACAGTTGGTTTAGGGATGTTTTAGCATACCTTAGATTGTTTAACTTCATCGCGAAAACAGTTCGATAGTCTAGAAAGTTGTGCTGGATATTTAAAAGCTTCAACCTTTTGGTGAACACTAGGTTGGGTTACCGAATGAAGAGCTGAAGAATATTCAGTGAATACGCAGTGGACAGATAGCTCGGGTTTGGTAAAGAGCATCTCGACAGAATGGACCGAATAGGCTAAGGCACCAAGGGTGGATCTTTTGGGTTTATAAGCAAAATGAAAGGGGTCAGGTGACACAGTGAACTGATTTTAAAGATGGGTAAGAATAGCTTGTCAGGTGACTTTAGGGGCGGTAAATGTGAGGGCAGTGAGGCGGAACCGTTTAACTCCACCAGAGGTGTTGGAGCTTTTAGGAGTTGGAATATTGGTAAATGGATGCCACAGATCAGAAAACGAACGTCTGGATGCAAAATCATTTGTCAAACTAGTGACCAGGGGGGCTAGTTGAGCAGCACCTTACTTGAGAAAGGCCGGAGGAAGGTCGTCAGGCCCAGCAGCCGACTATCTTTTGAACTTGAGAATAATTTCAAAAGTTTCTACAGTAAATAAAGGCCCAAGATCTGCTGAAAAACAAGGGGAATATAGAAGAGGGCTTTTATTGGAGGGATGTATAAATGTAGCACTGAGGTGGTTCACATCGACGTCATCGTTTGCGTGTTTGATCTTCTGGCCATATAAAAGTCTTGGGCCATTCCAAACATACTCGTTTGCAGAATAAACATCCAAATGCTTGACCTCCGTCCTGATCAATGAGAAGAGTCTCCTGACTTCAAAGTTTCTTCGAGACTTTTATATGATTTGCTTTTGTCTTCCGAGTATTTTGAGTGGTGGTGAAGTATTCCTACAACCAGAGGTAAACAGGGCTTCAAAGGGGCAACACAAGTTGAAGATGGCACATAGGGTTTCAGCAAACAGTTCTGCAGTCTGGAAGATTGATGACGTAGAGGAAAATCATGAAAAGGCAACAACAATGCTAAATTAGGAAGGGACAGGTTGTGAGGGGAAAGGTTACCAAGGCAAAATCTTGCCTGATTTCAGGACTTGAATAACCTGTGCTCGAGGGCGTGAATAGGATTTCGGTCTTAGAAGAAGCAAGCAATGGCCATTTGTGGACAGAGGGGCTTTCAGTTTTCGACAAAACAAGCGAAGGTGATTGGTAAAGACTACGTCCAACACAGAGTTCTCGCTTGCGGGACAGGTGCTGATAACAGTTAGTCCGAACGATAAAAGCAAGTAAGTATAACCATGATTTAAGTCATCAGTCATCATATGCAAATTTTCTTTTAGGAGAGGAGCTAGAAATGGTATAAAGCGTCATAAAAGGAGGACGTATTGCACTGTACACGTTTGGGACAACAGTGCTTCTGAAGCGAGCCAATCTGGAGAACCACTGTGTGGAAAGACCTACAATATCGTCTGCAGAGTAATTGAAAACTACAATAGACTTATCACTCCATGCTGAGCTGACTTAGGTCACCACACTACTTCCATATTCCTTTGTCCTTCACCACCCGATCTTGACGATGACACTGGAATCCGCTTATGCTAATCAAACAGCGGTCATCGTTCACGTCTAGCCAAGATTGTTGAGCACAAACTGCATATATATATATATATATATATATATATATATATATATATATATAAAGAAGAATCCGTGTCAGATAAGAAGATATAATGTCAGTAACACGGCTTTGTCGGTGGAAAATTATAAGCTAACTTTTCGGTTACAGTACTTAACCTTTCTCAGGAGCCATCGTTTTTTCTGTACTCTTTGAACCTCGTTCGGGACTGACATACCGAATAATTCGTGTCCGTGAAATGCTTGTGAAATCCGACAATTTCGAGAAGAGAGAACGAACATTAGTGCTGATCACAAACGAAACTGTTATTTAAGACGGAGTAACAGAGCTATTTGTGGCCTGTCAACCAGCATGTTTCCATTTTCTAGTTCAGTCTTACCTTATATTAGCCATGAGCAAAGGAAATTCATTGATCAAATGCATAACATTGTTTTTAATATCCAAAAGTTGCAGTCGAAAATACGAGCGGCGTGTAGAAATGACAACTGAGTAGGGTAATAATAAATCCTCTTCGTCTGGAGCAGGACAAAAGAGGTAGCGCAGACAATCGAAGGGAGTCATTACCGACTAGTAAATCATTACGAATATCATTTACCCATCTCAGTAACAGTTAAAGGAGACACCATTTATGAATGGGAACGGAAATTCGTCCCACACCAAAACAGTAATTTATCACGTGCTGAATCTAGAAACATCAAAAATACCGATTCATAACAAAATATGGAAATCAAAAATCCTCAGAATCGTCACATTATGCACGTGTGGTCCTGTAAAGTCTACTTCATCTTTGCAACGATGAGTCCAGTTTGACATAAACCGAGAAATTGTTATGGTGGACAAGGTCCCACCCGGCTTATTGGGAAATATGGTCATTATTGCTTTACATTCAACGGGAACTCCATTTGGTGGAGTGCAATAACTGAGATTAACAAAGACCATCTTTTCGAACATCCACTAAACTGTTGAATAATATACACAGAGAGAAACTTCGTAAACCAAGAGACAAGTACTAACGATTTTCTAGTGCAGCAGAGTAAATGTAGTATGGAGATTAGCAGTCCCCAAAAGCACCCCGATTCTAGTTACTATGGAATAGTTACATATTGACTAACGCTAACACCAAAATCATTGCAGATCCAGTAAAAAATGATTAGGCTTTAAAAGCACTGCTTAAATAGAAATGGGATATTGTTACTCAGCGTGCGAGTGAATTGATAGGCGTTGGTAAGTCTCTCAATGCTTGCTCATTCAGCTGTGATCAGGAGAACCTCGTGACTCAATTACTACATCCTCACAAAGCGTGTATACTCAGCTTCAATAGTTCAGTGTTTAATGTGCAGTACTGAAGTAATTGGTATTTAGTACTCGGGTCACGTTCCACTGTTATGATCCCATTTAAATAGATGGAACAGTTGCACAGTTATCCCATGGTTTGTTGATTAGGGCTTTGCGCAAAGCATGAGAATATTTGTGTTGAAAATTCAAATCCCCAACAGATGAATCGGAGGTTCCACTTCAAGCGGAATGGAGCAATATCTAATAAAGATGATATGGAAGATATGCAATCGCGATCATATCCACTACAGTTTATCGAGTTACTCCAAATCTTTACTTTTTTGTGTAATTATTCAATAGAAATCTTAGGGAACAAGTATTGGCGTTCACTACCAGACCGGTTGTATCCGCTATTGGTTGCACCCCAAAATTTATTCCCGTTATTGCCCTAATAGCTTCCTAAGGCTGATGATTTGGGTTGCTTAGCTTCATTACCAGGGTATATTACTCCGGCATGAATTGTTTCCGATCCTCGGTTTCGATATCACCGATGCTAGATGCAATTAACTAATGGATTGCTTTACCATGAGTGACGTTTGTAAAACATACGTGAACAAGCATCTTTGATAGGTATAATGATTTTTTATCGTTTGTCTGAATCAAATCATCCACGATCAAGCATAGTGGTAGACTGCATGTTTTCTTTTCCTGGACGCCTGCCAATTTGGTATTTTATGGTCCTTTGTGAATGTATCGAGATCATGGGGACATGTGCCCATTAGAACCTATGCACTAGTGCATAAATATGCACCTGAACAAAAATGCATAGGAAGATACCACCAGCCGTTTATGAGTCCTGACATAAACGAAACTGAATGCGATGAACAAATTTGTTTCTGTCATGCAGAAAGAAGCTAACCAATCATCTAAAAGAGTGTTTTATCTTTGGGAAAGTGTGTTCCTCCGCCGTTCGTGTTCATTTCGCTACCTATGTTCCATTTAGTACGTGATATTTTATGAAATAAAAAAATCAAATCGGTAGGGATCATGCCATCTGGTCATTAAAGTGTGGATTTGGATAACAAGCTACCTTATTTTTATAAATACCGTTTTATATGCCTCATATGCTGGGCCGAAGCGAAACCATATGATCAGATGTTGAAAAAACACCGGAATATCCCATCAATACCAAAGCGATCAGTTTTACAGAGGGTACAGTCGAAATGGGAGTTAAAATACATTTTCTTCGTTATGAGCCTTACTTTCGTATTTTTTTCATATAATACACAACAAAGGTCGGAAATATGAAATTTTTGGTAGCCGAACATGGTTCAGGTTAGTTCTGCAATATTATATGTCAAGGTGACATGGCGTGACTGCTTTCAACATGAATAACTTGGTAGATGTTTGATAGACGAACCGTCAAGTAGGCGTAACTTGTAGGTGAACAAAAGCAGAATTCGTCGTACGCGGCTTTTTCCCCGATGGCGTAGATACTGATCTTCCCAGGCGCAATCATTTGTCTTTGAGTTTCAACTGCTTTTCTGCTTAGCAGAGTGGGGTTGAAAAATTATAAACACCAATGGAGCAAAACTGCGTTATATGATGGTTCATTGTCAACTTTGCGGATGATTATAGGATCACGAGAAAAAAATTATTGTATATTTTGAATACATGACCTTGAAATCAAGGTCACATGAACATGGACTGTCAGACGCCAGATTTATCTTTTTGGTGATGGAGAAATGCTCATTCATGCAAGGCAATTTTCCTCATGCTAGCAAGTAATCGAGAAGTAAAGAAAAGATGACAAATTTGGTAGGTTTGCCTGTGAACCATTCCGTAAATGAGCAAGCTCTCTTTCGCCTGCAAAATAGTGTTACAACAAGAAGCAGTGGGAAGAAACCATAGTGTTGATCTGGGTAATGGCAATTCATGGCGTGTGATGTAAAATGAAGCTGTCGGGGATCGGTTGTTATATTTACAAATAGAGCTCCTGTGTAGATTCGTACATGTCACTAGGAAGAAGAATAGAGCAAAATGAGCTGGTCACTCACGTGGCAGATCCGAAGCCAGCATAGAAGACGTTCGAGAGCGGCTGGCGAACGTGTCTCCTATCGGGTCTAGCAGCGAATACCAACGATATCCCCTCTATCGGACGAATAGAGAAGACGTAAGTCGGTTTACAGATGCGAGGTGTATTCTATATATCGTGGCACCGAAACAGTACCGATACGAGAGATACACCGAACGGAAAACGGAACGAAACGCGACGGCTGTGCAGAGAGCGAACCGCGAGCGAACGACCGAAAGTGAAAGTGATTTGAAACGAGGTCGACGGAAACCTCGGAAAAGTCAGTCCAGTAAAACGTAGGCAACCGGAGAACACTGAGATCAATGTCAAACGTCAGAAAAGATCGTGGAGAAAACAGATCCAAAATGGTGTCCAGAAAATAGTCATTTTCTCAAAACGATCGAGGTCACTACAGCAGCCCCCCGCTAGAAAGCACGGAAAGCTTTCGAAAAAAAGTCAAGGAGAAAAAAGCATACAAACGGTACTCGTGTGCGCGAATGCGTGCAAAATACGTGAATGTAGCTGTGCTGTAGGATGCTGACGGGCAAAATCCGTGGTATGCAGGAACCGTAGAATGATGGTCGAGCGTAAACCAGATTCGTTGCCAATGACGTCGGTTGCGTAAATCGTCATCAAGGTGTGCCACACCAATAACGTCCAGCGTCGGGTAACCGTTAACCAATATGATATCCGGAAGCCAAATCGATAGGTTCGTAAATGGCCAGGAACGAGAACGACAAGGCCGATCCAGAATGCAAACGTTGGTGCCAAAATTCTCCAGATTTCGTGGGACCAGCGAAGCGTACCATATGGTGAGGTTCCATGAAACGAAAAGAAACGAAAAACTGGTGTAGCAACCGCAATGAACTTGACTAGAATACAGTAATAACTAATGAGGTATGTTAAATCGTGTCGAAACGATAAACACGAAAGTTATTACTGCGAAGTGCAATGGTTAAGATCGTGTTTGACCTAGTCGCGAAAACGTGCTGGGCAAACGATCTTCCGACCGGAACGTGAGACGGGAGCCTCATTCACGGACGGGTGCGTAGGCGTGCTCTGCTGACTTGAACGTGAGACAGTATTCCCATTCGAGGACGTAGCAGGGCCAACTGGCTGCTGAATTGAACGTGAGACGATAGCCTCATTCGAAGTCGTAGCAGGCAACGCTAACTGCAGACCTTGACGTGACACGGAGGTGTCGTCAACAGGTAGTGCAGGGTTAACATCGAATCTCATGTCAGCGGGCGACACGCTATCATCAACGTACGCGGCTTTGAGACGATCGATGCTAACGGTATCGACGCGACCGTGTCGATCAACCTTAAAGGTCTTATCGTGACGAGAAATCACGCGGAATGGACCTTTGTAAGGCCGTTGTAATGGTTTCCGTACCGAATCAACACGAATGAATACATGCGAACAAGTTTTGAGTTCGGTGGGAACAAAAACCTGTCGTCGCTGCATTCGAGTCTGCGCCGGAGCGAGATTTTGCATGTACGTAGACAAACGGTGAACGTAAGTCTGTACGGCAAGTGAATCTGTACTACGTGGCGTAAAGAATTTCCCAGGCAGTCGTAATGTCGTGCCGTAGACAAGTTCTGCGGCGGAACATTGGATATCTGCCTTTATGCAAGTCCTGATACCAAGCAGAACTAGCGGTAACGTTTCGTACCAATCGGGGTTCTCGTGTGCTCTAAGAGCCGCTTTGAGTTGGCGATGAAAACGTTCGACTAAACCATTCGATGCCGGATGGTACGTGGTCGTGCGAATGCGTTCCGTACCCAGCATGTGAGTTAATGAAGAGAATAGATCGGACTCAAATTGTTGCCCTCGATCGGTAGTGATTGTGGAAGGACAACCATATGAAGCTATCCATCGTTCTATCAGATGTCGAACCACTGATTCGGCCGTGACGACAGCGAAGGGAATAGCCTCGGGCCACCTCGTAAATCTATCGATGCACGTTAGTAAATAGGTATACCCGTGTGATGGGATCAATGGACCCACAATGTCTACGTGGATATGATCGAAGCGAGCATCAGGCGTAGCAAAAGTACCGATAGGCGAAGCTACGTGCCTATGCACTTTAGATCGTTGACATTGTAGACACTGTTTTGCCCACATACGAACATCTTTATTCATGGACGGCCAGACGTATCGTGCAGCTACTAATCGGAGAATGGCTGCGATGCCTGGATGTGAGAGTCCATGAAGGGTATCGAACACGAGACGTCGATATGTAGAGGGTACGACTGGTCGAGGTGTGCCAGTAGACATGTCGCAGAGTATAGTCCCGGCGCTGGTGGCCAGAGGTACGGACTGACACTGTAGCGACGATGACTGAGCTGCTTCCATACATGAAGAATCCTGTGCCTGTGCGGCAGCCGTGGCAGGGATGTCTAAAACCGGAGATTTAATGACATTAAGCGGAATACGCGACAAAGCATCTGCAACGCAGTTCGACTCACCTTTAACGTGTCGTAGGTCAGTCGTGAACTGTGAAATATAGTCCAAATGTCTGACTTCTCGTGGAGAGTAACGATCAGACTTAGTATGCAATGCATACGTCAGAGGCTTATGGTCTGTAAAGAGGATGAAATATCGACCCTCAACTGCATGGCGGAAGTGCTTAACGGCATTATATGCAGCCAGCAGTTCGCGACCAAAAGCACTATATTTGGTTTCCGTGGGATTGAGGCATCGAGAGTAGAACTCTAATGGCTGCCATATCCCAGAAACAGACTGTTGCAGGACCGCTCCAATGGCAAAGTCGGATGCATCCACCGCTATGCTTAGCGTGGCGGATGGAACTGGGTGCATGAGGAGCGTGGTCTGAGCTAATGTCGCTTTAATCTCCGAAAACGCTACTCGTGCGGCATCCGTAAGCGACAACTTACGTGGATTGCCACAAAGTAGGTCAGTTAATGGAAGCAGACGTTCAGCGGCATGGGGTATGAAACGACGATAAAAGTTAACTAACCCCAAAAATGCCTTGAGCTCCTTGATTGAGGACGGTACGGCGTAATCTAAAATAGCGCGCACTTTATCCTCGCAAGGCTTAATACCCTCTCGAGTGATCTTGTGGCCGAGGAACACGAGTTCCGGTTTGCCAAGTTCACATTTATCAGGATTGACTACTATTCGATGTTCGGACAAACGTTGAAATAGTAGCGTCAAATGTTGGAAATGTTCATCTACGCTCGACGATGCGATTAGCAAGTCATCGATATAGACGTGAACAAATTCCAAGTCTCGTGTAATGCTATCGATAAACCTCTGGAATGTCTGAGCAGCATTTCGCAAACCAAAAGGCATACGTAGGAACTCAAACAAACCAAAAGGAGTCGTGACAGCGGTTTTCTCGACATCTTCAGCGGCGACTGGGATCTGGTGATAGGCTCGCACCAAATCGATCTTGGAAAATACAGTCGTGCCGTGAAGTGATGCCGTGATGTCGTGTATGTGGGGTATCGGATAACTATCGTAACGGGTAACCGGATTTAGTGCGCGATAGTCGCCACATGGTCGCCAGCTAACGCCATCTTTCTTAAGAACCATGTGCAGAGGTGAGGCCCATGGACTGTGAGAAGGACGAACAATACCTTTAGAAAGTAAAGTGTCAAACTCACGTTTGGCGAAAACCAATTTGTCCGGTGCCAGTCGGCGAGGTCGTGCCGTGACTGGTGGTCCGTTAGCGACAATGTGGTGTGCCACACGATCGGTCATTGTCTCTATCTCTTCAAATGGTTTAGTCAATATGGGGAATTTAATAAACAAAGACTGAAAATCGTGCGGAATTTTAGAAGGATCGATAAGCTGCAGCCTACGTGAATCAACAAGTAATTCATAGTGTTGCAGAAAATCGATTCCCAGTATGCCTGTGGAAACATCCGCAAGAATGAACGTCCACAGATACCGTCGTCGTGGTCCCAGGTTGACCGCAAGCTGTCTCGTGCCGTAGGTAGGAATGGAGGAACCATTCGCCGCTGACAGCCGAAGCAAAGAAGCTCGTGGCTTGTCTTTACCAACCGGCAAGACAGAAACTTGGGCCTAGCGTTAGTGCACGAATCATGCACGTAAAATAAACGGCCAACCTGAGACTGATTGCCGGCGAGTACGGCCGCTTCTACTCGCCGGCAGTGGCGTTTCCCGCCGCGTATGAACACGGCTGTCTGCACCTACGGGCGGCTGGTCCGAAAACGCGATGGAACCAACAAAAGCCGCTGGTAGGATGATCAGGTTTAGATGAGGCAGGTGAGGCGGATTCACGGCGGACGTGGGCAGTGGAGGGCCCCCGTCCGTGCCGTTGTTTACGTGGGCTACTGCGAGGAGTAGGTATTTTAACTCTGTCCTTGAAGGACAGGCGGCGCTGGATGGATCGAGAGTGCCGAGGCCTCTCCGGCGATTCATCCAGGTCGACACCCTAGGATTGCGCGATGTCGTGGCAATGAGGGGATTAGCCCCACTGCCGACACGTGCGACAATTTTGTCAGCCACGGCGGCTGCTCGTTCCAAGGACGAGTCCTCGAGGAGAGCAGTAACGGTGGTCTGAACGTGGAAGGGTAGAGAGTCCAACCACAGTTCCTTAACTATCTCCGAATCCTTATCGGCGGGCCCTGCCAAAGACCGGAGAAGAGCTAGGTGGCGGCTGGGTTTAGTATCCCCTATGGGGTGCCGTGCTAGTAGCTGACGTAACCGTTCCTCCCGAGAAGGAAGGAAATGTTGCAGTCTAGCCTCCTTAAGCCGATCGTACGGCTGCACTTGAGGAGGATTTAATACCAAATCCCTCACCGAGGCGATAACATCACCTGGAATTGCCTCTAAGGCATAGGAAAATCGTTGGCGTTGGCCAACAATCCTACGTGCCTCAAACTGCAGCTCTAAGGCTGCAAACCAAACCTCTGGATCATGAGGGATAAACGCCACTGGTTTAAAGGCAACCGCAGACAGAGTGAGATCTGTGTCGAGCTGCGCCTTATCCTCTTTCATGGTTACGTTGCGATAATATATCGTAAAAAATATATATCGTGCAACGAAAGGAAAACGTGAAACAGCGATAAATCACAGACTCACCGGGCGGGCGAATAATCCAGGAGGTTCTGGAAGTTTTTGGGCTCACCAATATAGAAGACGTTCGAGAGCGGCTGGCGAACGTGTCTCCTATCGGGTCTAGCAGCGAATACCAACGATATCCCCTCTATCGGACGAATAGAGAAGACGTAAGTCGGTTTACAGATGCGAGGTGTATTCTATATATCGTGGCACCGAAACAGTACCGATACGAGAGATACACCGAACGGAAAACGGAACGAAACGCGACGGCTGTGCAGAGAGCGAACCGCGAGCGAACGACCGAAAGTGAAAGTGATTTGAAACGAGGTCGACGGAAACCTCGGAAAAGTCAGTCCAGTAAAACGTAGGCAACCGGAGAACACTGAGATCAATGTCAAACGTCAGAAAAGATCGTGGAGAAAACAGATCCAAAATGGTGTCCAGAAAATAGTCATTTTCTCAAAACGATCGAGGTCATTACACCAGCATTATACGCCAAATAGGGATATTCACTTACTACTATTAAGTCGAAGTTCAAATTTCATCATTGTTTGTTTCGGCAACTGACTTGCTTTCTGTGCTCTGTGCTGGGATTGCGGAGCTCATAAAAAAGCTCACTATGACATAAAATCTGTAGAAACGTCGTTCTAGCATATTTGTGAAACTTGTAATACCCGTCTATAATCGTGGACAAGACATGGGTCAGCAAAGCCGAGTCGTGAACTAATCAATGACTAAAAGCTGTCTCAAACAAACAGAGCCCAATTAGTCAATCGAGCTTCAACCAGACCAGACAGCCAGAAGAGCCGCTCGTAGATCACAAGTGAGCCAACGTGTTTGCATTCAAGCTTTTGGTCTTGGTCACCAGGTTTCTTATAAAGAAAGATCATCTATTTTGTACAAATAAGCCGAGATGATCCGAAGGCGGAATAGTCTTCTTACTGGAGTTAGAGGGACCGATTGGAACACATAATGCACCATGTTAATCTTCCAATGGAAATGTTAGTATTATTGCCATGGAAATGTCCATTCATTTTCTGTATACTTCAACACTAGGGAAACCCTGAAAACTGGAGGTTTTATTCAATGCATTTTGCTTTTTGAAAGCCTTGAGTTGACTACAATGGTGAATTCTCTCCAGATTTTGGCGAAACATCTTGAGGCATTTTCTTCAAGTTTGTATCACGCTGTGAAGCTCAAAGTGGCAGATATACCAAGTTGAAAAATTACATTTACATTCAAATTTCAGCATTGTCTGTATGTCCGCACATCATATGTGCTTACTTGAGATCCTGATCGTCAAGAACCGGGTGAATTTGCTTGATAGCTCCACGAGACAAAACTACCGAATCTCACTCATAAGTCATTCTATGCAACTGTTTATTATGTAACCTATGGTGAGGAATTCAACCGACATGTTTGTCCACCCAGCGTAGCTAGTGTGGTAGTAGTTTCCTAGGCTATTGATTTTTGGCTATGATTTTTCTTTATTAGTAACCAAATGAGGTTTATTAAATGAGCAGCATGCTCATGGCGCGGGCGCCAATTAAGTCAATCTGACGTGTTCGCAAACATTCCCTTACGCAAGAAAGAATAAGCTAGATTTAGAGGTGAATACGCTTGAAGCAATTGTACTTAAGCGAATCCTAGCAAAGCTGAAGGAGATAAGCGGATCAAGCTAACATTCGGCTAGAGCACTGTAGATAGCGCCACAAAAGATATACCTCTGAGCTGTTTGTGGTTCTAGATCTTTATTTCGAAGGAACCAAAAATAGTTCCATGTCATAAATGTTAGTTTTTGAAATTCTGCTGTGAATTTACACCCTCCAAAATTTTGAAGTTTCAATCTAGAGGACTGAAAATCCACTTCATCTTTTCACATAAAATTTGAACGCCTCGAACTAGAGTCTAAACGACGACTTACTGCTTACGGGCATCCAGTAAGAATGACACGAGAGAATAATAAACCTTGCGGAAGTTGTCCAGCAATGATAGATACATTCTTAGATTGCGGTCAGGCTTGGTCTCGACGAGACTATATCAACAGTGGCCCAAAAACAGAAAAGAAACGTCTGGTCGAAACTCATGCATACGGCCGTCTGATAAACATATTTTGTTCTCTTGTATGACAGCATTATCACAAAACTACATGATTCTACATCTAGCAAATAGTGGCTAGGTTCTTAGACAATACCTGTGTAGTCTGCTTGTATGAGGCAAACGAATAAGCCAAAAATTCGGATCAAGTCCTATTTTTACCACCACCAGTCGACCGGTACTATGACGGAATATGAATAGCTGGAGTAAAGTGGTTTATTTACAGTGAAATAACGCTTCGACGGACTGGTTCTATCACCCCTAAAATATTTTCTTTGATGGGTTTGATACATTTCTTTGAGAATGAGACAAGCCGACTTGGGTTTTCTCATCAGTATGACACATTCATTACTATGATCGCACAAAGCAGTAGATAATTTTGAGGACAAAAGTCACCAATGCAATTTCTTATTAATTTTGACTAGATCTTGCTTTATTACGAAACGGTAAAGCTTTTTAACTAGCGTGTGTATGGCTTCTGACAATACATGCGCTACTTCCTTGGGACTAAATGTTCGTCTTTGCAAAGCAATGGGCAGCTAGAATCGGGCTTTGAAGGATAACGGACAACTTGATTTGTCCAATAAATAAGAAATAACACCGAACTCTCCGAGAAGATCGAAGAAGGAAAGGTCCACATCCTGCTCGACAAACTTCAGGTACAAATTGACAGGACTTTGACCTCATCTCCTCATGAGGTCGTCAGTACCCGAATGATCATGAAAATGAGTTCAACCTTGTCAGTGACAAAACGTGTGCAACCTAGTGCCCAAGTACAATAACCGAAGAGACTCTTGAAAGACGTAAATAATAGAGAGAAGTAGAACTATACCGTTTGTTATGATTATCTGGTAGCCCATACTCAAAATTTCAGCAAATGCGTAACGGAGCCCTTAGCTTCATATGAACCTCACTTGCTATTCCGCGACATGAGGTGTCATGATATTGTGCTTAGTTCGGGAATAACCGCTTTGTGTTAGGTAGTTTCTGTTAGGCTATTGCGTTTGATTGGGCAATAACTTACAATCTGGCCTTCCTGAGAGTAGACCGTACGTTGAGAACAAACAGGATAATCCCATATTATTGTGAAGAAAAGAGCAGGACAGCGAACTAGTTCATCTTTGATAAATGGATCTTACGGGTAATAAAGCAATGTATATATATATATATATATATATATGCATATTACGAGGTTCCGTTTACACTGTCAAGTTCGGTTTGGTAAATCCATTTGTGGGAAGTAGCTAAACCATCCGAAGTGTTTTTTATTTGTCAGGCTTTCCCAGACACAAACAGTACATTTCGCTTTATTCCGAACTGCACAACGCCTACAGAAGTGAATAGCACCTGTGAATTTAAGAACATGAACGTTATTCCCAAAATAAGCATTCCTACCTTGCATATGTACCTGTATTAGCCAGAGGATGAAGTTGCCAAAAATGAGCTTGTTCGCTATTGTTCTCGTCTTGCATCATGATGCATGGTGTTGTACGCGAGCAAGAAGCGTTTATTGATTCAGTACATGTTAACATCCGTACGAACAAAGGGGTATTTTACAAAAGGATGTAGAAGAAGGAAATTTACAGATTCCTACACAATAAAGTAGCAGTTCAATTGCAAAAGTGTTCACTAGGGTTACAGACTGACTTGATTCTTAAGAATTGTGTGTCTAGTTCAACAAGCACACCTGGTACGACGCTTAAGATTATTGGAGGACCAATTCAAAATATCAATCCTATTAGTAATATTTACACGGGTTTGAGGAGAGATAACATGTCTTTGTTGTGTTCAGAACTCAATAGATTAGTAAGACAGAAGCATTGTATCGTAGAGCGTGAAATAATCAACCGTCCGCGGGCTATCGTGCATAGAACTTGAATCAATCAATAGGCCGTCAGATTAGGGCCAATGTCCTATAGATCCAAAAGCACGTGAAGCCACATAACACTATCTCTCTCCTCGAGAAATGACAAGATTGCAGCCGTACGCCATGATTGCACGGGGTGTAGAGCATGCGTGCGTGCATGAGCACATGACTGTGCCAGTCAAACACAACCGTCTTCTTAACGGTAAGAATAAAATACTGGGTAATACACCGCATGGAATTCATTCTGAAATGAGTGTCTATGGTTTTGTGTGGAGTCCTGGTAACTGAACTTGGCATTTGGTTTGAAAATGTCCAAACACTAACCGAAAAGTCATCGCTAAATGCATCGATTTGTATCAAATCTATGTATTCCTACAGCGCGAACATTGTCTTACTTAAAGTATAACCTATATATAAGAACCAAATTCATTGACATGAACACCTCTAAAACATAGATCACCGGAGTTTACGGAGTTAGGCTTTCACAATCACCCGTAATGTCGTCCTTCTGGAAGTTAGCTGCGATCAACCTGAACTATCCGAGAATCATTACTGCGGTCCTTTAGTGGACTTCTCTTAGAGAAGCACCCACTCATATTTCGGATGCGCAAATTTGGTTGTTGTGAAAAATGACTGACGAGATACGAATATCTGATGAACAGCTAAGCCACGAAACTGATTGCTGCTTCAGAAAATCATTGTACGTCCATCTTCATATACTACTCACACTAATAGGCTTTTACTAATAAAAATAACTGCTTTTTCATTGAATATCAAAGTGTCCAATTTCAAAATCAACAGGAACTTTCAAAAGACCAAGTTTTCATGGTCGGTAACCACCTGATAAGTGAAATTTAAAACTAAGGGCAGAATTCCTGTGAATGCAGATGATTACCGCACTCAACATCCGTGTACTAATAACACCAACTCGGGGGATATTGGAACGAAAGCATAAGAAACACCAATTTAAGCAATCACGAAATATGAAACCAAGCAGTGTGGGCTACGAGCAATAATAAAATTCAACGCTATCTAGGCCTGTTGAGTTCTGTAGTATTCAGCCGCCAAAGTTTGATTAGAAGTTCAACAATGGAAACTTCACTGGCCGTTCCTTGTGATTGTCAAATCCATTACGGCTGGCTAGAAAGTGGGTCGCCAGTGTGGTTCGTATAACATAAATAGTTGGGATAGAACCTACATACTCCGGGATTTTACGGACCGTATATATTTTATGACTGTGGGATCTCTATGCCCCCGTTCCACGAGAGTTTGCTAGTCACGGTCCAATGATATTTGCTTTCATTTACTTATTGGCCCCAACAACCGTACTACTAATTTAACCTTACCCTGCAAGGCAATTTACTGAAGCACGGCCGTTGCCTCACAAACCATCCTCGTACGGCAACAGATTGACATTATTGGACTAAGATCAAAATAAAATGGGTATATTTTGCAGGGAAACGAATGAAACGTTTTCCGGTCTCTTCTCGTACCTGGCACCCTAAATTATAACTGAAACGGGAATCCGAATATATATCACTGAAGGATTCACAATCCAACCAATCTATTCCGTAATCTACCCCCAGCTGAATGATAACGATTTATCTCTGGATCGACCTGTAAAAAACTACGTATTATTTCTCGATACAAAGCGAATGTTTCGGATTTACAAATCAGTTCACAGATAGTAGAGAATGTTAGATGTTCAAGGTTATCCATAGTTTCTGGTTACCACATGTTCGTTTTAAATAGAAATAATCAAAATCCGTTGTATGGAGAAGGTGATTAATAGAGAATACTGCCATAATTGGAATGGTAAGCATTTCACGTGAAGTGGTTTCACCCTACGTTAATCTCTTCATTGAGAGCGTGTTTAATAGGAACACGTTCGCGGTGTCATAAATCAGTCTTATTATATCAATGTTTGAAAAAGACTACTACAATGAAAAGCTTCTGATTTGTATAAAACAGTCACTCAGAACTCTGAATTTCACATAGCATAGGTATGTCGATCAACCAAAAACACTTCGATATCTAAGTAAATGAACTGTCATCTGATACCACTAGTCAGATGTTCAATATCGGGAGGTATACTTTTTTCTTAACTCCCCAAAATAGCTCTACATTGAGAAGACGTGTACAAACATGCATGTATCCTACGTTCACCAGCCTCGTGAGCTTGTATCCTGGGAACACGTGACACCCATTACACTGTTTGGTGTAGTTAATGGTAGATCATGTCTACATCAAGAGTTCCACAAAGTCTGAGTCTTTTCGGTGAGTGAGCTTATTTTGTGATGACCATGCTTCCAAAATCTGTCAGACTGGTCGTAATATTTGAATGCTGGGGACAGCAGACTTCGGCGAAGCATTCTAGCCCGGTCTTGTACTTCAGAGGAATTTCATCCTGTCACCCAGATGTTATACCATATTACTCATATTGTAAATTTGCGATCACTTTTGAAAAGTTTCTCCAACTTCAGAAGGTTCAGCATACTTTCACGAAGTAGTCAAGCCACGGATTTGTCATTTCTTCCAGGAATCTATCAGTCTCTTACATATGATTTCCGAAACATTGTTGGCTGCTTCCACTACACCAATACCGAACCACGAAGCTGATTTCCAACAATTATGCATGGGACCATTAAAGTACTTGTTGTCGTCCCAAGGGAAAAAATATGTGTATACTGCCCCGAGTGTGAAATAGATGATGTATTGCAATTTTCTGTAAAGTACTAATCCCAAGTTTCTGTCACACTCTGAATGGTTAAAATAACTTCCCTGCAAATACATAAGAAATTCTATTGATGCACTTGAAAAATGACGTAAGATCTATGGACTGATCAGATGCACTTGTTTCAAGGCTCATCTATGGCAGATGGCAGTCTACTTTACCACTACCTTTTTCTATTGACCTCAGCATGAACACTTGATGCCTACTGGTTCTGAGGGCACTTCTCTTATTATTCATCTTTGAGATGAAACCGTACGCTGCTAAAACATTCTGACTTCTAGTTGTTCATGTTGCTCACTTGCTTGGAAGTACAACTGATAATATTTGGGTTTGCGATGGGGCTTCCATTGAACTAGGTTTATCGGTGTCAATTTGCCTCTCGTGACCTCATAACTTTGTCCGAATTAGGAAGCGAGTTATTCTCGTTGTGCACCATGCATAGATTGTTCACCATAGAAATGGTTGATGAAGCATTAACTTGGAAATTTTGATCGAAGAACATCATGAATATTTGTTTAGTCAACCAAACAAGTCCTTTAACCTTAGATGTATCGCACTGGTTGCCGGTTGTAGGCAAGAAAGGTGAAAACTCAAGATGTTAGCTTTGTTCCTCAACGGTTACAGATTTCACACTGTTTGAGGGGACGAATATCCGTCCCTAGGGCAGCAGTGTACAGATTTTGACTTGAGACGGAATATACCCCAATATCTTTTCGAGTACTAACCCCTAACCAGCAATATCCTGCGAACTGGAAAATCCTATTGAAGAAATGAAGTCCATCGGAAATCCCGTTGCATTTTTCATCACCGTATAGTAGAGCGTAATAAGTAATCCTCCGATTGTCCAAAGCACGCGGAAAGTGTACGCCTGAGAATAAAGCCGGATTCAGACCCCGTCGGGGTTGTATCAGCCACAATTTTATTCTTCGACAAATATTAGAGCACACACACATCTCACGGAGGCTCACAATCTCTGTATTACTTCATCTAAAATCAACGTTAAATTCAGCCAACTGCACAGTTCGCTGGCTCTGCCTCTCAGTGAAGGGCGTGCCAGACAAATTTATTTCGCTTTTACAGTGCTTGTATGCGGACGGTGGTAGCCGTGTTCGAGCTTACGGCGATCTTCCACCCAAATTATTCATGAAAAGTGGTGTTCATCAGAGTTGCCCTCTTTCGTCCATCCTTTGCAAATTTGGTGGTAAATGGATTCTCGTGTGAGAAATGCCGCATCAATCTTTGCTCAGGCAGTAAACTGTCTGATCTGGAATATGAGGATGATAGTGTTCTTCTGAGTGAACATCCAGGTAAGTTGCAAGCTCTCTTAGATAGCCTAAGCAACGGCTTTGCCATGTTTGGGATGGGCTTTGCACCTTCAAATTGTAAAATGCTGCTGCTGGACTTGGTTGGTCCAACACCAAACCTTGTGTTGGCAGGGGGAACTCTAGCTGAAGTGAATAAATTTTTTCCCGGACCGTTACATCTCACGAGATGGACAGACATCGGATGAAGTGTCATCACGTATACAGAAGGCACGTCTGTTTTTTGCCAATCTCAGCCATCCGGCGCCGGTGTGATTTCCGATTATCTGCTGAGGGTCAATTATATGCCACCGCGGCTGGATCCATTCTTTTTAACAGCTCAGAAACAAGGCCATTGAGGGTAGAAAATAAGCAATGACTGTGGGTATTTGAGCATCGGCATCTATGTATCATTGCCCGAATATGGTGGAAGCACCGTATCAGTAAAGCTGATGTTAGGTATGGGGAGTTGGGAATCGATGGTATTTCATTGGAACAAGTACTGAATCTAAACAGGTTAAAGTAGACGGGACACATTTTGCGCACGCCCACCGATGGACTCCAAGGCAAGCAGAATTCGGAAGGTAGGTCTAGGTGGTCAGTCCATGACACGGCAAAATAGTTTGAAAACCTTAACCAAGGGACTTGGCCGAGCAGGACATGTTAGACTTCCGGGATGGGGTCCAAGTGACTCGTCTACCACATGATGGGAGACACTGGGTGATATGGGTAGGTTTCGGTGCCTGCGGCGTACGGGCATTCGGACTCATTTTGTCCTCGTGATTAATGTTTATCAATTTTCTTCCGGCTATTTATTCTTAAGCTTCTATTCATTTTGTCCTTGATTCGACGATGCTGGGAGTAAGCAGCCGAACACAGAGCACAGAAGTGAGAGATTAAGGGGTAAATAAAGTGAACTGAACTGAAAAGAATCCTCGAAAAAATGGGTCGCGAAGCCGTTAAAACAACCGATGCTCCACAGAAGACGCTGAGAAATCACTTTGATTGCAGTGCAAAGCTTGCTGCAGGAAAAAAGCTAGATATCCTAGAACAAACAACAGTAGTAATTGTAGTAGTAGCAGCAGTAGTAGTGTTAGTAGTATCATAAGTAGTAGTAGCGTTGGTAGTAGTAGTAGTAGTAGTAGTAGTAGTAGTAGTAGTAGTAGTAGTAGTAGTAGAAACCATAATGAATAAAAGGTTCCAATTTGTGGACATACAAATCTTTCCGTCTGCTGCAAGGGAACATAAAGGGGACAGCATAGGTACTTCGAAGTGCTGCGTACTACTTATCATCAGTGAAATCTTCGTTCGCATTCTAGTGCCTAGAGCCAGCAAACATCTGCACTCCTGATAATGGTGGATGCCCCCGCGTTAATGGTTTACACGTTGGTAGGCAAAGGTGGCCCCGACGGATTGATTCACTGAAAAGCGCAGTGGGCTGAATCTTGAGAAATATGCTGTTGCGTCAGCTGGGAGTAAAATGTACTTCCCGTCCATTGATGATAACGTGAGCAAATCATTGAAGAGTTGGCTGATATCAACTTTCATTCTGTCTTTTCCCCTCTCATTTAATATGAATTTATGCGAACGGTTAGTAGATCGTACAGAAGAGATTTCCATCCTTTGCTTAAAAAACGTCTGCCTATGAGAAAGTATCTTGAAACGACCTATCCTTTGCATCTCAAATAAAGAACCACCTACGTCGGCCAAACAGAGAAGTAGTTTTGTACTCGGGCATCGAATCTGGGTTCAAACTGAGGTTAGCCCGTCAGTGGTTTCCGCACCATTGGTTGACAGCAAAGCTCGACGGATCAGAATATCTACACAATACAGAGACAAGTTTCTGAACGCGATGAAACACAACATCAGTCGGAATAAGGCTTTAACCATTAATCCAAATGGCAGACGCCACGTGACTGCTTGGGATTTCGGAAGCGATGGAAGTCACTCTTTTGAAGTTACGGGTACGTAAATAGAAAGGTGAGTGCAATACTACAGTTATATTAGTGAGACCTATCCCTATGCAGCTTCTTTCTATGAGATGTTTTTATTATTTGATTTCTTCTAGCCATGGATAAAAATATAGTACGGTTCTACAAAGGGGACCAGTGGAGATGCAAGGGAATTATTTAAACATAAAATGAAATGATGACTTATCTCCTCATATTTGTATTTGTATGGTCCACTTATACAAACAGTAAGCCGACATTTAGTCCATCGAAAGCAAAAATCGAACGGAAAAATAAGCATAATGTCACGAAGGCAAAATAATCATTAAATACCCGTACGACAAATTCCAACTGGAGTGCGAGTCTCAATAAGTGTAGTAAAGGATTACTAAGTTAGTTGCAACAATTTTGAGTTCATTAGCCTTAACCTTCTCCCCACTGGTAAAACCCGATAAATATACTGTACGGAAGGGAAGTTGCAATGACTTGTTCTGGAGGATCCTTGTCAGAATATAGGACCAGCGGGTGAAGGAGAGCGACGAAAGCATAAGTTTGTGTGATTAAAGTCCTAGAATATCTTGGGTTTTGGGTTAATTAATATAATCAGTACACTGATCAGCGAGTTCAATCAGAGTGTCAACTAGGATAGATGAAACGCGATTCATGAATACTCTTTCGTCACTGTGAAATATTTGATTGTTTACTTTCTTGCTAACAATTTCCTCCCTTGGTAAATATCCATCAGCCCCCAGCTGAGTTATTCCTCCAGTTAACATGATCCACATAAACGATAAGTAAAATAGTTTCGTTCCTGAAAGAATCTATTTGTGTATTGTTGCTCCAATATAAACTCGTGGGCTGTGATATACTGAAAGTCTGTATTGTTCCCTGAATTTTGAAGACAAACTCGTTCATATTAATTCGACCCGTTGATCACTGGCTAGCCGTAAAAGTCAGTATTCTGTACTGCAGAATTTCGACATTTCTTAGGTTATTGGTAGAAAACAACATATTGGTTCTGAACATCAGTATGTTCAGTCGGTAGTGGAATTCCTGTACAGTACAGGTGATAAGGGTTAAATTGTACCAATGTTGAACTTAAGCGCATTATTCACTGAACATCCAAAAATGAATCAAACATTAGGACAGCCCCAAGTCAGACTGCAAGAGCTATTCCCAAGAGGAAGTTCATATCATGTCAATCCCTACAGATCCCACTGAATGACGGCCAATGGGAGGATTCGTTTCACATAACCATGTACGGAACAATTGGTGCGTTTATTAAAGAATATCGATTTGGCTACTGTGAGACATAACTCACTATCTAGGGAGATCGCAAGACTTAGTGAATGCGATATGCTTGGAATAACTTTTCAGAAAAAATACGTTTTTCATCTGCTCAAAAGTGTCATCTTTGGTGGGCCGATTTCACAAACGACTAAACCTAAAATCAGCCAGTCAGTCAGCTCATATAGTAACGAGTGAAGGAAACTTCGAATAACCACACAATTGTTTTCCGAAATTTGATCAAGGGTTAGCAGCTAAAGCCTGATAGATATGCAATGCGACGAAAATTGTGCATTTCATTTTCATGTCGTTATTTCAATGAAAAAAGCAAGTCAAAGCTACTTCCAACTAGAAAGAAGTCCAGGTATTCGACTGGTGGACACAAGTTGATTCGAAGGTCATACTGCAGTTGCATTCTAGTTACAGGCTCATGATGATAGATGCTGTATGCTAATCTATTTGGGGAAGTTAAACAGAGTGTTTCATTTTCAGCGTATCAGAAACCTTTGATGTGGGCTCAGGAGGTTCCGCTGTTGAGAGTTCCCGAAGTATTGTTTGTATTCACCCATGTGTTTGAACCGCAAGCCGATGTCTATTTGCATTTGGGTCAATTCATAGATTTCACCGTTCTGTAGCAAAGCGAGGTTAGAAAACATAGTCGTCAGTCGACGTTTCGGTTACGTGTCTGAGGAGTAGATTACAGTCAATTTTAAACTGGTCTTCAGAAAGGTTACTCTAGGCAACCGAAACGTCGACTGATTGCCATCTTTTCCGACAACGCTGTGTTGTGGAACAATAAACACTTACGTCAAGTCGCGCATGGATATTTCGTTATTCTAAGGTCTGATCTCGCCTCGGTTAAGTCGACTGAAATTTTGCTAAGAGTCAGTCCAGATACCGTGGCGCACGAGCGAATGCAAGGCATGTCCCAATACTAGTCACAGAAATAAAAATAGGCTCCAAGCGTCATGGTAGTAACAGGTTAGAATCACAGTGCTTTCGAATATTCTTGTTCAATCCAATGACATTCCAATTTCGATTTACGTTACTGAGATTATTGATAGTAGTCATCGAATAAATATGAATACCCCCGAGGAAAAATCCGATTAGTTCCCCAGGCAGCACATGTATTTGTCACTTACATTATAAAATTACAATATTTTACCTTGGATTGAATCATTATAAAATAAGCTACTTGTTCAGACACCCTTATTAGTAGCTTGTTAACTAATAAAACTCAGATTTTTCAATAGAGTGATCATTTTCTTCAAGTTGACAGACACGGGTATGAACACTTCAGTGAAATGGCATTTGAAATTATCCTACGCGACCGGAGATCCAGTATCGCTGTGCAACGTTTTTGGCCATTTAGCCCTAGAGACGCAAATGGAGTGGTATGCGTACATTGATCGGGCAATATGAAGTATCATATATCAAATCACCCGACTTGTTATGGGTAACCAATGATTCAACCATACATTCGCGTTGATTTGACCATAAATATTCTCAATTTTCTGCGAAGACACATCTGCATATCAGTTCACTTTCAGATTATTTCTCTTGCATCTCAACTGGACCCCTCTGTAGAACCGTACTATACTTATATCCATGGTTGGAAGAAACCAAATAACAAAAATATTTTCTATTAGGTTCTCGACCAGGTATTTCCTGCTTTCAGTTAGCCTCTTTCTAGGTGGTGTCAAAACCCAGTTATATCTTTCCGTGGTGGTTTATTTAAACAGTGTCTTTTCTCCCGTTCAGAAGTCACCCTTCAACACATCGCTGGACTTCCAACTTGAAATATATCCTTTATTTTTTCTACCCAGAAATCCGTGACTTCACGGTTTTCGGTTTCCGAATGTTGATCATCGCGGAATACGGAGCTTGACTTCTTGGATTTTATTATTTCCACTGCCATTTCATTACCTGAATTGGCGACAACCCCGCTCTGAAAGTTTTT
Source organism: Fasciola hepatica (assembly GCA_948099385.1). Classification (NCBI taxonomy): domain Eukaryota; kingdom Metazoa; phylum Platyhelminthes; class Trematoda; order Plagiorchiida; family Fasciolidae; genus Fasciola; species Fasciola hepatica. The sequence continues at coordinate 1,619,227 of CANUEZ040000069.1, forward strand.
TTATAATGACGCACAATAAACCGAGGAAGAAAAATTAGTTCATTCGTATGGCTCAACTGCTTCATTTTTCTATGTTCACTGAAGCTCCAATATGTAAATGGTGAATATCACGGTTCTAATATTTGAGGATCTATATCTTAGACTTCTTAAACCTCAACATTGATGGTTTTTTTGATGCTTTACAATTCTCGCGAAATACAGAAGCCGTGAGAGTTTAGTACGACACTCAAGGAAATTTAGGATCATGATTTCGAGTAACAGTGAGGCTTCCTAAAAAGGCTCCTGTTGAGATGTTGCCGTGGCCATTTAGGTTACAACAACGGTACACATCACTCTCGTTGATTTTGAACTCCAGGTTATGAAATATGCACGGCAAAATTATTATTAGTTAGTTGTCAGAAGGATACAGCCATCAGCAGTTTTATAACAGGAGTGCTCCATTTGAAATCTTGACTATTTATTATAATTCACGAGTTATTCTGCCCAGTCTGTGATAGCTTGCCCGAAGCAAACATTTACACACATTACCTTCCATAGATCTCACTGGAGTTTCGAAAAATTGCAGACAAATAAAGGGGCGAAAAGTGCACAACCACGAGTAAAATTTGCTCCCACTTGTGGTCGATTCCAGTTCCAATAGTTGAAAACTAAATAGTTCCTTAAATCTACCGTAGAGGTCAGCTCCTTGGAAGAAGCAGTTATCATGAAATAACCCTTTGCATAGCATTATCAAAAATCGTTCTCCCTTGCCAATACCCCTGAAAAACTTTCCAG